>OZ017738.1:104755063-104915063 GCA_963969285.1 Odontomyia ornata | reverse complement strand
TAATTCCGCTTGCCTCTTGTATGCTGATGACTTCAAAGTTTTTCGAGCAGTCAAATCCCATTTAGACTGTCAGCTCCTCTAAACTGATTTGAATGCTCTAAATAAATGGTGTACTTCAAACTATTTATATCTTAACGTTACTAAATGTCATAAAAATGCTTTTTCTCTCGAGGACCCTCCTTTTAAATTCATTATACAAGTATATTAAATGATACTTTGCTTTCTGAAGTGTTCAGTCATAAAGACCTTGGAGTAATTTTTTGTCCAAGACTTAAATTTGATGCAAATATTTTAAATGTAATAATAAAGGCGTCTAGAGTTTCCGGATTTATCCTTAAGCATATACATAAAATTAATAGCATCGCTTCTTCTATCCGCCTATTTGTTTGTCTTGTTTGCCCTTTACGGGAATACTGCTCTGTTATCTGGTCCCCAACGATATTCCTATCTCGTGTCTTCTTTAAAGATTGTCCAAAGAAAGTTTACGCGTTTTCTTTTCCTTAAGTTTAATTTGCCGCATTAGCCTTATGAAAGTCGTTTATCCCTCCTATTTCTTCGATATCTAATATCACAATAAACGTATTTAGACCTAGGTTTTTTGTATAAAATCTGCTACCATCACTGCCGTCAAATATTTTTTCTGAGCTGCGTTTCCGACAAACATTTTGTTCATTTCAGATGAGTTCTTCTTTCGTTATTCCATATGCTAGAACTGATTTATATTTTCATCCACCAATTTTAAGAATCGTACAAAATCATGATAATTTCGAGCTTGGTCCTTTCCCTGCTTCTTAAATAGAATTTAAGAAAAAAACTAAGAGATTTACTACCATTTCAACCAACAATTATCATTATTTTAGTATTTTAGGGGGTTTTTTACTAAAATACAAGGCCCTATAGAAATCGATACCTGTATCTGTCTGTCCGTCCATCTGTATGTCACAGCAGTTTTTCTCCGCAACTATAGAAGCTATGACTCCTAGAAAGTTTATAGCTGAAAATTTTTTTTTAAAGTGTTTTAAGAGGGACCCCCATATCGAAGAGTGACCCTTAAAAAATTTTTTTATCAAAGGTGGTCAAGAGAGGTGTCATATGAAAGTTTGCAATGAAAAAAATCATGAGCGTAGACCTTTATGAGCACTACAACAAAAAATACGCCAGAAGCTAAGATTCACTCTACTTTGCTAGTAATAGCATGATTTATCAATTTCATGCATTCTTAAATAAAATCGTAAGGGCACCCTCAAATTCATTAATATTCAATGTGTACTAAAAATTTCAGAAAGGTTGAATCATATTTGACCGATTTATGTGGCTTTAAATTTTCCCGTATTACAACGGCAACTGTACATGGCTATGTGACAATATGCACTTCCACTCAACTCAGACACTACGGGTTTACTAGGATTTGCATGAACATGTGGCGTCCACATGCTCACCGCAAGGAGCGCATCAAGCAGTTAGTGGATGCCATGAATTTCTCAACTCATGTCAACGAGACGGCCACTTCGTTAGCAACCTCCGACGAGTCAAGATCGCGCGCGCCAACATGTAGTCCTTCACTACATTCACTTCTATGTACATAATCCTGTCAATAAAGTTATATTTGTGTTTAGTAAAGAAATATTCGTTCTTCTTATGGGGATCGTACCTAGCTTATTAATTATTCCCATAGCGGTGACCCCGTTTTTGTTCAAGTTCACGTTTTTGTTACACGGGTCATGTGCTCGCCATCTTTTTACTATCGCTGCAGGCCGTAGCTTCACGAGTCAGCGCAAGCACGCCGCATGCTATCCCGACATGCCCGATCACGCACCCGTCATTCGCATGCCCGAACAGACGCCACGTTCGCATGTGTACGTCACACCGTCTCGATCGCATGTTCGATTGCGCCACCAACACGCCGCACAGTGTTGCATGCCTGACCTCGCACCAGACCGCATGCCCGACCCCGCACAGTGTTGCATGCCCGACCTCGCACCAGACCGCATGCCCGACCTCGCACAGTGTCGCATGCCCGACCTCGCACTACGTCGTATGCCCAACCTCGCACTGCAGCCCCACAGCAACATTCACGATATTGAAAGTGCATCTTCTGAACACGTGCTACGCAACCCGCCATTGCACCGGGCTCATTAACGACATTTTTCAACGCCATTTTTCAATCGTGACATTCTCATCAAAATGTCACTTGGGAGGGAGTACTGTGGCGTCCACATGCTCACCGCAAGAAGCGCATCAAGCAGTTAGTGGATGCCATGAATTTCTCAACTCATGTCAACGAGACGGCCACTTCGTTCGCAACCTCCGACGAGTCAACATTGCGCGCGCCAACATGTAGTCCTTCACTACATTCACTTCTATGTACATAATCCTGTCAATAAAAGTAAAGTGCAACGAAATCGTTTGCCGAATATTGCGTAGAGTAATGAAAAAACGTTTGGATTTCAAACTAATGTATATCCACTCGTCCTTTCTACAACTTATACTGATGCTGATAGCTCCTTCACTCAGCTAGTTATACAAAATTTTATGTAATTCTTATATGTACATCTATATTACATTTGCATCTTATCCTAGCCGAGGTGGGTTAATCCATATACATAATTGTTTTATTGTTGTGTTTATGATACGCATGAGCGTTTAGGCGTAATTCACGAAAAATAACCCAGTACTACTAAATCCTTTTATTAGGGTTCATGATGCGTATGAGCGTCTACAAGGAATTACCCATGTAAGTCTCACGTGTGAGGCATGTGACGTAATTTAAAGTTATATTTGTGTTTAGTAAAGAAATATTCGTTCTTTTTAAGGGGATCGTACCTAGCTTATCAATAATCCCCATAAACATTTTATGAATTATATTCATGATAAATATCTTTGAAAATTTATTCAAAGTAATTGTTGAAAAAAAATGGCGCCCGTGTACGATAAAAAACTGTGTAGTGAGCTGTTTACGCATAACGCATTAGCCATAACAATCTAGATGGCGGTGTGCATCTTTAAGAACTCGCTAGCAACTTGTCACTAAAAAACTAATGAGGCGGAGCTTTAATCAAATTGTGAGAGTTTTTCTGGTAAAATAAATCAATTGTGTGCTTAAAAGTGATTTAATTAAAGATCAAAGTTCCTTGTTTTAGTTAGTGATTGAACAAAATAAACATGGTGCCGAAACCCGGTAGTTAAGTGTTAAACAAAAATGAACTGTGGAATTGTGAAATATATTAGAAAAATTCTATCGATCTGGTACTTGTAAAATTTTTGAGATGCAATTCTAGGGACTTGTGAAAATGTTGGCTTTATGCTACAGTGACTTGGAAATATTTTATGTGTTTTCGGACTTGCAGTTGTTTTATGAATCAATACTATGGACATAGAAAAATGGTGATCAAACTTTGTAGTGCTTGTGAAAATTTATAGTTTCATAGAGCTTCAACTTTGAAAAATTCGGACTTTGTGAATATTTTAATTGATTTTCAACTGGACTTTATGTGATTACCGTATATAATAAGTGAAATTGAGAACTTAATTAAATAGTGTTAAAGTAAATCCGAATAATTTATTTATTTGTTCCTTGAAACGGGAGTAAATTAAGATGGCTACTACTACAGACTCTTTAATACTTAACAAAGACGAATTGCTAAGACAAGAAAAACAGCCTCATACATTGCCACTAGAGTCGAGGCCTTAGAGTCACTATCGAAACAATTTAATGAATAGTTTGTGAATTGGAGAAAGATAATCAGGCTGACTTATTTTATTTTACCGAAGCAAGATATGAACAAGTTGAAGAAACATACATAGAATACAAGACCCAAATGAAAGATTATTTAAAGGAGATAAACAAAGGTTCAACATCAGTAAGCATCATCTGTATCACCAGAATCCAGTTGTGAGGTACGCCTACCGCAGATTAGTTCACCTAAGTTTTCTGAAGGTTACGAAGAATGGCAGTCTTTTCATGACATGTTCCTGTCTCTAATACATACTAATGCGAGCCTGTGCTTTCCAAAACTACACTACCTAAAGAACTGTCTTCATGGATAAGCTGGAATTGTGTTGAAGAATCTTTCTGCTACAGAAACCAACTATAACGAGGCTTGGTTATTATTGACGAGGCGTTATAACAATAAAAGGTTCAATGCAAATGAAGTCTTAAAGCGGCTTTTTGGGCAAAGAGCAATCAATTTCGATACGAGTTCATGGGACGTTATTATCAATCATCTCGTGGTCTCTAAGTTAGACCAAGGATCAAGAAAATAATGGAAGCTTCAGCTAAGTCAAAAGAAGAAGAAGAAATTTATGGAGATTAGATTCAAAATGATAGAGATGTTAGAAGGTACCAAGTCGACAACGCGAGTACCAATAAAATCATTTCGCACTACAACCGAAGAGAAGAAGTCTAATTATACATGCGTAATGTGCAAAGGTCAACATGCTCTTTACCAGTGCAAACAATTTTCGAAATATACTCTTTAGGATCATGCACAAAGCAATAAACCATGCTTTAATGGTCTTGCACCGATACATACGACAAGGAACTGCCATCAATCGACGAGTTGCCGACGTTGTGGACGTTGCCACTATTCATTACTGCATTTAGAGAGAGAAAAAGAAGAAATACAAGGGGCATCTAAAGGATATAAAGAAAATTCACAACCACACACACACGACGATATTATCAAACTTTTCTAAAACATTATCATCCTGCGACATTATATTAGCAACTGCAGTGATTAGGGCACAATCAGCTTACGGATCTTTTTATGTAATCAGGGTATTAGTTGATCAGGGGTCACAGGCTTCGTTTATTACGGAGGCTACTATACAATTACTGGGACTTAAGCGTACACCAATCAATGGCTTGGTGTCTAGAGTGGGAGATGGTCACACCCTAGTTAAGTATTGCATATCCTTACGTATTAAATCACGCATCAGCCAGGTAAATCAATCTCAGTAAATGCATTTATGTTAAAAACCTTTACATCTATGGTTCCATCTAGGATAATTCATTCACCTGATTGGCTCGAGTTAGAGAAATTGCCATTAGCAGATCCAGAATTCACCACACCGAGTGAAATTGATATCTTCCTCGGAGCTGAAGTATACGGAGAAATACTGAAGAGGGGCGTTATCAAAAATCCATCGAGAAATTTAATTGCTCAGGACAGCAGTCTAGGCTGGATTGTATCAGGCCAGTTGTCGTCAAATTCAACTTCAGCGAATAGAATTATTAGCACACACACAAATCAACCAAAATGAGTTTTTGAGAAAATTTTGGGAGTTAGAAAAAGAACCAGAAGTACAGCAAAAGATACTAAGCGAAGAAGTGATAAGATGTGGAGAACCTTTTGGATCAACTACTGTAAGAGATGATGATGGTCTGTTTATTGTACGGTTGCCGTTCAAATTGAAAGATCCAGAGTGTCAATACGGGCAATCGGTGCAAATAGCATCAAGACCGTTCATGTCTATGCAGAAGAGATTAAATCAGAATAGAAAACTACGCAAAGAATATGTTAAGGTGATAGAGGAGTATAAAAAGCTGAATCATATGCAGCTTGTACCAAAAGAAGACATAATGAACCCTGGAGCAGTGTACCTACCTCATCATGCTGTAGTACGTGATGACAAGTATAAGGCTAAGGTTCGTGTCGTATTTGACGCTTCCTGTAAAGGTTTAAATAACGTAACCCTTAATGAAGACTTATTGCAGCAACATATACATCACCTCTTGTTAAGAAGGCGGGATCACAAAATCTGTATTATTGCAGGCTTGATTAAAATATACGGACAAGTACGTGTTAGTGGGGAAGACGTTAACTATCAACGCATCGTGTGAAGAACTAACGCAAATGAGCGACTGGAACATTATCAGCTATTGACTTTAACCTTTGGCACGGCTTCTGCCCCATATTTAGCGGTAAAGTCACTACACAAGCTAGCAGAGACTGAAAAGACACGATTCCCTGTGGCGGTAAAAGTAGTAAAACAGGATTTGTATATGGATGATTTAATGACAGGAGTGGAAACAGAGAGAGAAGCAATCGAAATATTTGAGCAATTAAACAAATCAATGAAGTTCGGTGGATTTATTTTTCAAAAATAGAATTACAATTCAAGTTTGGTAGTGAATTATATCGCAAATGAAAAGAGAGAAGATGAAGCAGCAAGAGTCAAATCGGATACAAACTAGGACTGATATGGAATAGAGTGAAGGATACACTGGAATATGAAATTAAGCTGTCACCATTAGAGACACCTGTAACAAAACGTAAGGTGGTTTCCGTTATAGCTCAGTTGTTTGATCCACTGGGCAACAATCATAATATTTTTTGGTGGGTTAGCTATTTTTTGGTGGGTGAGCCATTGATAAATGTATCTGATGAGAATTATTGTCATCAACCTCGTAACATTTTAAATAGATGGAAATTAAATTATGTCAAAAAATGATTTTCGATTTTTGGAAAAGATGGTCAAAAGAATATTTGGTTAACTTAAGTCAACGCTACAAATGGAATAGTAAAATTTCTGAATCTAATGTTAAAATTATACAGAAACATCCAGGTATTGATGATATCACAACAGTCATAACAATCAAATGTACGAATGGAGTTCTGTAAAGACCAGTTAGTAAAATTTGTGTGTTTACTAAATAACTATTGCATCAGGACTTGAATGTATCTTGTCATGATTGGCGGTTAGTTTTTAAGTTACTTTGTATAATGCTAAAATCTTTTAATTTTGGTTCTTATAATAGTACGTTTATTTGAGTTTGTAAAATTGAAAAGCTATGATCATTTTGTGTTTATAAAGGACAAGTCCTTTGTGGGTGGTTATGTGTGATCGAAAACTGTGTAATGAACTGTTTACACATAACACTTTAGCCATCATATACTAGATAGTGGTGTGCATCATAAGAACTCGCCAGAAACATGTCGCCCAAAACCAAAAAAAATAAAATGAGGCTGAGCTATGACCCAATTGTGAAAGTTTTTCTGGTATGATAAACCAATTATGTGCTTAAAAGTGGTTTAATTACAGATCAAAGCTCCTTGTTTTAGTAAGTGATTGAACAAAATGAACAGCCCGTTTCAAATGAGAATATTTATTGTCCAAAAAATATGTAATTTTTCACGAATTTTAACATTTAAGGTACATGCTATTAACATTTGATTGAATCTATTAATGAATAGCTTAAGATGAGCAGCTAAACATAATCGGTGAAAAAATTATGAAGGTTGATCCAATAAAAAATACTTTCTTCTCCTTCTTCATAGCACTATAGCCCCTTTTGGGCCTTCGCTTCCTGAATAAAATATTTTATTTGCGAGCTGTATTCTTTAGCGTGTTTCGTCTCTTTCATTACCGCTTCTCGTGTGTGATATTTTGTGTATTTGAGGTATTTATCCTCGACCGCGTCATGAGCTTTGTTTTATTTTCATTGATTTCTAGTCGGAATAGTTTTGCTTTGTTGTCGAGTTTCAGAATAGTTCTTTGATAGTTGTTAATGACCGAGACAAAATGTTGATGTCATCCGCACATGCTTGTACCTCGCGTATCGACAGGTAGCTTCCGTATGACGTACTCCAGAGCCAAATTGAATAGCAATGGGGCGTGCCCATCTCCCTGCAGCAGTCTGATGTTTGTGTCAAAGGCATCGGTGAACTAGTTATTGATGCAAACTTGGGTGGTTATCGACGTCATTGTCATTTTGGTAAGATGGTCTAATTGGGATGGGATGCCAAAGCAAAGCATTATTTGGTACAGTACGCTATGATCAATACTGTCATATGCTTGCTCAAAGTCAACGGAATATTAGTGTACGTCTATGTTGAACTCAAAGTATTTTCCAAGTACCTGATTGACAGTGAACAATTGGTCTGTTATCGATCTATTTGCTCGAAAATTATCTTGATACTCCCCAATAATAATTGTTTTATTTTAACTATTCGCAATAAAAAAAATGTTTTGTTGTTTTTGAATTAGTTATGCAACAAAATAATTGTGTGTTATCGTATCACCCTGTAACCTGATCATTGTCTTTTCAGAGCATACATATATACTAAATAGCAGCTGCAATTAGAATTTATTTCTTACGGTACTTATAGAGTAGAGAAAATTGGACTTGAAGTGCATATGTATAGTCAACAAAAACTTGAATTTGCAAGGAATTGAACCAATGCATGGTAAACTTTAATCCATCGTCTACACGTTTATTTTCCTCTCTTTTCATTTTGACAGTTCCTCGATTGTAGGTGCCAGTTAGAATACATGCTCTGTCCTACTGACGTTTCTTATGAGGTTAGCCGCACTTCAAGGCACTTTTGTCGAATGGTCATCTGGCATTTACTACGGCTGAACTCAAAACCAGATTGAGGTTTTAAAAAATACAGAAATACACATTATAAAATTTGAGTGCAGTTGAGTTAATTTTTGTGGGGGATGGTTGTTAAACATTAATCGAATTGGCCAGAAAATTGAAAAAGTGTTTATTTCTCGTATACAATTGGTATTGGTGTGTTCTAGTTTTAAATAGTGGACATCGATCATCGATCGAAAGTCTGAAGCATGGTTGATTTTCAAACTGTTTGGCGGGAGATGAGGACCAGACCTAATTTCAGTTACAGCATGTCACGGATATTTGCCACCGTTTTCTGAGGGACGTCGATAGTGACTTGCGAATTAGCAGTGCCGCATAAGAAGCAAACAAAAAGAAGCGTTCCCGTTTTCACTCAGGATCTACCAGCAGGTACAACGATAAGCGGGGCTTCTCTGAATACAGCAGCAATGGCAAGAATCGCAAATAGGATTAAATGGTAAGAAAACCTTCAAAGCAAAACACAATTGGCAACTTGTGTTGTGTTTATTTTTATAGAGGATTGTATAAAATTCGATCTAAATGAACGATTAGCATTTTACCTTACATTGAACAGACAGGAACATATGTTATATACAAGCTTTATACAAGCTTTGTTGAAAATTCATCAGAGTTCAAGTGAACCAAATCTGTTATAAAGATAGTTGCAAAGTGATGATTTCCTGTATACTTGTTCTAGCCCTAATATACCAGTAAATTCTCCAATTTTATAATGGAGGGAGGAACGGTGACCACATTGAAAACACCTTTGAAGATTGCTTTAAAAGCGACAGTAGTACTTATAACAACGTTATTGCCAATACTGCCTATGTAAATTGTTGAGTTTGTGTGATCTTGTGGTTAGAGCATAAGACGCATAAGCCGAAGGTCCCAGGTTCAAATAACGTTGGTGAACAACGTGATTTAGTTCAGGGAATTCTGCGGACATATTACGAGTGATCACTCAGTGGTGGTATGAACTGATTTAATCAGATTATATCCTAGCTGAGCAGACACACGGGAGTATGTTACTGACCAAACCAACTTCCAAAAAAATCAATAGGGTCATGAAAATGAGATACTCTAACTTTCTCTAAGCGAAGGCCCGAGTGGGGCTGTAGTGCTTTTAAAAAAGGAAAAGAAATTGTTGAAAACACCTAGTTGGAAAGCGTATAGCAGTCTGTAACTTCATACGGTTTGAATGCATATAATAATTCGATTAAGGAAATAATGCTGGACCTGAATTTGTACCTTGAAAAATGAAGTCATTTTAAAGATACAGATGCTCGATGATTTATGCCATTCGCGAAGAAGGTAATTTTTGAAAATGAGAAAGGGAGTAAAATTATTTAAGTTTTTGCACTAAACTACAACATAGTTACTATACAATTTTGACTATTAAAATTAATAAATACTGAAAGAGAACTATACGAGTACACAACTAAAACAAGTGACCTTTGTTTAAAGTTTAGGGTTAATTGTTTTTTCAAAGAAGATAGCACTTAGAAGGGTCTTTTGCTATGATTTTAATTGGATATTATAGCAGGCCCGGTAATGCATAAGGAGCATGCAAGTAGATTCCTTAACCTGGAAAACCAGGTATTTAATGACTTTAAATCATCAATTTAAAAATAAGAAACAAAGTCGAGCCTATTCTTGTTTTATATAAATCGTTAGCTTTTTAAAATTGACTCAAAGATATGGTGGCTCACCGTTTATTTTATGCACTATAATCCAAGTTGAGTAGGCAGAACAACGCTCATGTCAGAAGGGTCTTGCGCTTAGCATACGATACTCAGTCATGTAGAATGATTTAATACAAGACAAACGTTCATGACAATACACACAACAAATATATTCTTGCTTTGGAAGAACCCCATTTTAACCGACCGAAATGTTGGTTCATTATTGCTAAAATCTTAAATGTACGAGTATTTATATTTTTCATTTTATTTGAAAATTCGGAGAAAATTTACTAAAGTATAGTGTCTCGTTGGATGGAAAGCCCACATAGTAGAAAAATCGTATATGATTGTTGTAATTGGAGAAAATTCAAATACCAATAACTTCTGTAAATTTAATTGAAACTTATAAACTATAAGGATCCTTTAAAGAACCACTTAAATGGCTGATTTCATCCAATTTAATGAAACTTATACAGTTTTACTGACGAAAATTTTAAATCCTAGTATTATTAACTAAGTTCAACGAATTTCAATCTCAAAGTTAAAAATTTTTGGATCTACCTCTACAACTTTTAGGGCCTTATGAAAGAAATTTCACAAAAACTTACTAGTCTCACGTCCTATCTGTCCGCCTATCCACTCGTCTGTCCCGCTTATTTGTGCTACAAAGCTCAAACTTTGTTAAAATGTCAGAAGTGTTTTTTTATGTCTTATCAAATATTTTTAAATTTTTAAGGGGGTCCTTGCATATAACGAAGTAGCCCTTCACAAATTTTTTTCATCAAATGTAGTCGAGTAGGGTATCAAATGAAAGGTCTTAGTACTTTCGGAATCTGAAACAGAAAACTAATTTTTAGCATTCGGGGGTCAAAAGGGGAGAGACAAAATGTACGCACAATATTTGTGTGCCCCGCCTCACGATTGGCACCTTTGAGCCAAGAAATCACAAAAATATCACGAAGGTAGTTTTTATGAGTGCAAGTTTTGGATGAATAGTCCAAGTCATCGATTCATGCCATCGGAAAGCTCTTTTCAAATCCTATAATGGTTACAAAGCCCTTCTGGTAGGCGCACTCTGCTGCTTAGTCGACATCTTGAGACATTTATTAATAAATTTAATCAAACGTTAAAAGCGTGTACTTTAAATGTTCAAATGGGGAAGAATAGCACAAAATTATTCATCTCATTTTTCAAAAAGTAATTTGACCAAGATGGTTAAAAAGTGGATCAATTGTGCCATACCTGTATTTACAATAAGTGGCAGAACAACACTGGAACAGCGAGAATTAGTAAATCTTCATTTTAAAAATGGTAAATTCTAACAAAAAATAAGTGAAATTGTTAACTTAAGCTCGTCGACTGTCCAGCATATAATTCAAAGGGTTTTCAATGTAAAATAATTGAAAAACTAAACTAAACTCCTAAGGAAAATACAGAAAAATCTCATGTTATTGGCTCCCAAACTGGTTGTTGAAAGGTTTACTGGGATTGGTAAAAAGACAATACTAAAAACAAACGTTATGCTAAGAAAGCATAATTTTACTGGCTGAGTTGCACCGAGGAAGCCCTGCATCAACAACAAAAATTGAAAAAGCTACCTGAACCTTGCTAGTGAGTATATTTCATGGGATTTGGAGTTTTGCAAGGCCATTATTGTTGTTGAAGAGTCTAAGCTCAACGTATCTGGCTAAAATGGAATGACCTACGTATGGCAAAAAGTGCTTTATGGCTTCAAAAATTGTAGTGGATCAAATAAGCTGTGAGCAACTGTACTCGTATATCAGATGATTCTGTATAAAATGATTTATGCCAAGCAGAATACTGAAGAACAAATAGTAATAAACTGAACTAATGTCTCTAAAGGTTGTAACAACTCATCGTAAAAATATATAGGGTCTTTTCCTTGACCGTGGCTTTCTTAAGTCCGTAAGTAAGAGCGGAGTAATGATGTAATTAATTTTGCAAGCAGAACACATATAGAATTGTTAGCAATTGATTGGCTGAGAAAAATGATTTGGGAGTATAAGCTCTGAGTCGACTTAAAGCCAATGTGGGGACTCAACCCATCAAGAAGATGCCTCTTGATGAGTGCTGTAGGGTCAGTGCTACTGTTCGGAAAAATGAGACAACGCTCTCAGTAAGGAGGTATACCGAAAACGCTTGGCACAGATACTGACGAGAGAAGCACTGAGGATTGCATATTCATATCCGACAGTCTTTGACTAAGCGGTGAGATTATGGCAGGCGTAAAACCTGTTGCTCACATGGCTAGAGAGTGGCAGGTTTTCTATCTGCATCAAAACAAGGACACGGGGGAGATTGTTGCCCACGAAGGGAGATGGTTGCCCACGAGGAGATGCGGTTGCCCACGAGGAGAGACAGTGCTCACTCAAGGGTTGGTAGCAGTCTTGGGCAAATTACACGAGGGGAAGGCAGGCTGCACGCCTCATCCTGTATGTGAGGACGTGGCTAAATCGAAGGCATAATGAGACTGGCTTCTATGTGACCCAGCTTTTGAGTGGTCATGGGTGTTTTCAGTCCAACCTGCACAAGACTGGTTAGTCATGATCCCCTGATTGTAAGTTTTGCTCAGAAGAAGAAGAGAACGCCTGCCAGACATTTTTTTCGTGCGAAAAATTGGACAAGCTGTGACGGAACTTCTACAGGGAGAGTGCACTCCGGATAGTATAGTCACGATGAAGCTTGAATTAGTTGACAAATGGAGCTAAGTGGCACATTATGTTTGGGCAGTGCTAAAAGATAAATGAGACTCACAGTAGCCAGACGTCGAGACTGGGAGATCAGTTGTCTGACGATTTCTCTTCCACTCTTCCCTGCCACTAGAGGAGAGATTCCCCAGCTAGGAGCTGCCTCATGGTATAACAAAACGAGACCTGGCCTGAAGTAATGTGTAAACTCGTTTACTAAGTAGTCCAGTAGCTTGCGAGCATAGAAATACTACACTCGGTATTTAAATAACATTCATCTCCCAACTACAAAATAAAAAAAGTAGTTTTAGAGCAAGCTGATTGACGATAAACCGATTATTTGTAGTCAAACAGGCACTCAAGAAATGCATAGATGTATACTGTAATGATTTTCCATCTAAAATCGAAGTCGGAACTGACCTCCCATTTGCTCAAGACGCGAAGTCTGAGTCGGGCCAACAAATGGTACCAACCGGTCAACCAGTCCATGCACCCTTAATCCATTTCGTGGTGGCTGCTTGTCGGCCAGCTAGATCAGGGAGGATTTCGGTCACAGGTCTATAAATGGATTCCGCTCAGTTACGTATTTCAGCCACCATTAAATGCCCGTTTCAAACGCGTCAACGATTCAAGCATATGGAAGGGAAACCTCCTTTACTTTATTCCGTATTCTCTTTATTCTTCCTGTCAATCACAATAACTAAATTCCATTTCACGCTCCTGAAAGTCACCAACGCGGTACCGAAAGATATACTACGTTAAGTCAAACCCGGAGAACGCTATGCTAAGAAAAAGGCAGGGCAACCGCACGCAACACGAAACCGGCCACCCATGGATTTTCAAAACCCTACCATCTTTACGGCATACTTACCATGCACTCTCCTTTCTGCTGGAAAAAAGAAGAGCAGGCTGGAAAGAAAAATCATGTTTATATAAGCAATTCATTATTTTATTGGCAACCTCTACCATTTATATAAACTACGTTATTTCTATTCTCTAAGTTTCCTTTTTTTTCTTTTCGTCGCTTATCTTCTTGTGGTTATTCTATTTAATGTTATTCGATATTAGAAAAAATTAGTTCATTAGTACTGTCGCGTGTTATGGTTCGCGGCCGATAATTTAAATGTTCCGGGAAAGTGGAAATGCACTGTCTTTCAAATTAAGTTAAAAGAGTTTATTTACTAAACAACGCACAATTATTAATTTTACTTTTAAATTCTTAACTTCCACTTGGCAATAAATTTCAATTTAAACTGTCCACTTAACGATTACAACTGTCCACTTAACTTTACTTTGCGCTCCACCATATCGCTGTTTACTATCGCAGTTTTACTATCGCAGTTTAATTATCACGGTTGTAATGAATAATCCCCCCATTCATTCAACTCGCCTTTATATAGGGTCTCTAGTCATTCAATCCATTTCTCGTACATTGGCGAACTAGCTGGAATATTCGAGCACCTTAATGAATGGGCAGAGACATCACTTTCAGATGTTGATCATGCTTGGTGGGTTTTCGAGTACATTCGTTTGTTAATGTTCTTAATGTTTGTGAAAACAATTGCGACAGTAGCTCGCATAATTGTTCGTACATGTAACAGTACTATTTTCAGTATCTTGGTAGTTAAATCCTAATCTACAAAACCAATCCTTACAGTATACTTTCACAGTCATCTATGCATAGTAAAACAGTTAATTTGATCTAAATTGAGAACAACTGGTAATGCTATATAAAATGCGTATTCCATATCTTCAGTCACATAATGGTTAAGCAAAATATAGATAACGTTACTCTCCCTCAACAATAAGCTACTTTTAAATTTGGCACCTTATGTAATATTGGAAGTATCTACTCATAATAAGTATTTAATTGTGTAACTATCTCACTCTACTAAGTACAATAATAAATACTGATTTTTTTTAGGGTTTTGTAAAATAATTTTACAAAACCCTACTAGTTTCGCGACCAGTCTGTCCGTCTGTCCGTCTGTCCGTCCGTCCGTCCGTCCGTCCGTCCGACCGTCCGTCCGTCCGTCCGTCCGTGTGTCACAGCAGTTTTTCTCGGAAACTACTTTAGCTAGAAACATTAAATTCTGTGTGAAGGTGTAAAGTGGTGATCTCTTCAAAGTACGACTAGAAAAAATTTTTATAAGGTATTTAAGTGGGGTCTCCCCATATAGGGGAATGACCCCCCGAAAAAAAAATTCCATTGAAGGTAGCCGATATGGGTATCAAATGAAAGGTCTTGATGAGAACTTTTCAAAACAGGTCTTAGTTTGACAAAATTTGCTTTGAGGGGTGCACAGGGAGGGGAAATACACGAAAAATTTGTGTCCCCCCCCCTCGCGATTGGACACCTGTGATCCGAAAAATCTGAAAAAAATCAGGAATGTAGGTCTTGGTGAGTACAACAACAACAAATACGTGCTAAGTCGCAATTCACTCAACTTTGTTAGTAATAGTATGATTTATCGATTTTATGTTTTCTTGAATAAAATCTTAACAGTACCCTTAAATTCAATGAAATTCAGCACACAGATGTCTATTTATAAGGTTGATCTATCCTGAAAGTTTCATAAAGATTGAATTATATTTAGCGAAGTTATAGCGGTTTGAATTTTCCCGTATTACTATGGAACAATATGCGCTGCATTTATTACTATGGCAACATATGGCTATGGAACAACATGCGCTTTTTACCGACTCAGACACTACCGTTTTGCTAGGATTTGCATGAAAATTTCAGGAATAATAGGTGTCATGTATATCTTTGAGAATCGGTTCAGCTAGTGGTATCAGTAATCGTAAAACATAATAGTGGCTGTTTTAAATGCGAAGATTGAATAATTTTGAGTTATTTTTTCGCAACTTCAACGTTTAAAGTGCATGCCTTGAACATTTGATTCAATTTAATGAATGACTGAAGATGAGTACCTACAATTAATGCTCATAACTGAAAAAAGTCAAGGAGGTGGGAGAGAACTCCTAGCAAAAGGGTTTTGTAACCATTCTAGGATTCGAAAAAACTGGCCATTAATCGATGATAACAGTACAGGAGAGTGGCCCCTGAAAAAAAATTCATCAAACGTAGCCGAAATGAGTATGAAATGAAAGTTTCATGGGAGCTTTTCAAAACAGTTGTTAAACTGTCAGTTTTTGCTTCAGTGGGGGCACAGGGGGGAAATACATGAAAAATGTGTTTCCTCCGTCGCGGATGGACATCTGAAATAATTATCAAGGGAGATATTTATGAGTATAACAATACCAAAAACCTCAGAAGTCGATATTCGTTCAACTTTGTTAATAATAGTATGATCTTCGTATTTCATATTTTCTCCAAAAAAATCGTCTTTGACATGTTTCTTGATTTGATTCGATCTGGTGACTGCATTTTGTAAATTGAATACAAAACCCTTCTGACATGAGCGTAGGTCTGTTTACCCAACTTGTTTAGTTGAGCAATGTGATTTATTTTAGTCTAGAATTTCTGGAAGTTTTAGATATATACTCGTTTCAGCGTGCCAAAAATTCACTTAATAATTAAAACCATGGAATCAGGATACTTGCAAGTAAGAATGAAAGTTATTCATGAGCAACTCAATAGATTTAGATATAATTAAGGTCCTCCACACTTTTAACCCTTTAGGATTTACAAAGGAAATAAGCTTAATGCCAAAAAATATAAATAAAAATATATATAGTCAGACTGCCTTAATAGCTTCTATGGCCAACCAAAGTTAATTCCTGTCATTTGATTGAATTTCCTATTGAAGGGACGACAGAATTATCTGAGTCAATCAATTGCAGCTGGATCTATATATGGGTGATTGCGTCCTTTAGTTTTTCCCAAGCAATGTGTTGTTGAACGAGCTTTTGATTTAAATAAGCAAGGAAATCCTTAATGGATGATAGGATCCATACGATTTTGAAGAATAAGAAACATATTATTCTCGCATTACGGAATTCAAGATGTTAGTGCCCTTTTTTGTTTTGAATTACCTCGATTTCGGTAACATTAAAAATTTCGGCGACTTGAACTGTGCTTCACTTCTAGATTTCAAATTAATTATTTTTGTATATATAAATACACTATCTTTATGATTGATCGGCAGTAACCCTTAGTATTTGTTGCTTTATTTTTCTTTAATTTTGATTATTGGTTCTCTTTGTATTGGTGTCATGGAACCTTTATGTTATTAAATCATCGATATTCCACGAAAAAAAAATCGCGGCGACTTTAGTTTGACAACACTTGCACGTAAAATGGGAGGAAATCAGCACTAACGATTTATAGCAACGTACACCTAAATATGGTATTCGGTCTTCACTTGTAAATATATAAGATTTAGGGGAAAGTCCTGCCGTCTGGCTCATTTGACATTCCCCGACTAAAATTGACGTAGGATGCGAATGTTATCCAAAGCTGACGTATGTGGGTTAGTCGGCAGTGCCGTAGGGTCGGATCATTACAATACTGAATTTTCATTGACTTGAAGCAAGCATATGGCAGTATTGATCGTAACGTACTGTACCAAATAATGCTATGCCATGGCATCTGAACCAAATTAGTCCATTTTCCAGAATGACAATGATGTCGATGACCTCCCAAGCCCGCTTCAATAACCAACTCACTGATGATTGATAAAAATTTCGCACTTAGGCAGGGAGATGGGCTTGCCCCATTCCTATTTAATTTGGCTCTAGATTATGTCAAAAGAAAGCTACCTGTCGATACACGCTGTACATTACTATACATGTTGAGCCAAGTAGTAGCCTATGCAAACGGCATCAACATTTTGCCACGGTCATTAACAACTGCCAAAGAACTCTACCTGAAACTTGACAGTGAAGCAAAACTAGTAGGGCTTCAAATCAATGGAAATAGAACAAAGCTCATGACGCAGTCGAGTAACAATATCTCAAATACACAAAATATCACACTTGACGAATACAGTATCGAAAATGTTAGCAAATTTTTGTATTCAGGCACCAAAATAACTAGAACATGTAATGAAAGGGACGAAATACGCCGAAAAGTACAACCGCAAATAAAATATTTTGTTCGGTTTTGACGGTATTGAAGATAAAACTTTACAAATCTGTATTGAGAACTGTGTTATGCTATGGGTGTGAAACCCTAACCCAAGTATCCGCAAATATAATGAACGCCTTTGAGCGACGGGTCCTGAGGTGAATAATCGGAGCAAAGTTAGACGGGGACCAATAGCAAATTCGATGCAACCATGAGCTGTATGAAATTTTTGATAAGCTGGAGGTCTCAACTATTTGTTACGTTAAAAATAAGGCTGGCGCTACGCCGCATAAACGATTCCGGTTGGGGGCCTTGGGGTCCCGACTAGACCGTGGAGACGGGATAGCTAGCGCCACTCGTCAACCCTAAAATTGCCCCCAGGAGCCAATTGGCGAGCTTGTGGCTCCCCGGGAATGGTCCTCCTACTACCACTAACTCCCACAAAAAATATCACTGCTTAAGAAAACTCACAAAAAAAGAATCCTGAGGGGACCTACCGCAGCTTGAGGTCCCAGACGGAAGTATCCTTGCACACTCTGTACCAAGATAAGCTTTTGGTCAACACTGCGCGCTCCACGTCCAAAAACACTGCTGTAACACAGTCACGACACAAAATTTTATATGGAACAAATCAACTCTACCTCAAGTAATTCACGCAATATTATTATTCTTCGACAACTAATTCAATGCACAATTGACAATAAAAAAAGGAATTTATGGAATCCTATCATTTACTCTACGTTGGGGGCCCCGCCGGCGAACGAAGTCCTCGCTTTCCACACACTCTTCCGTTTTAATTCCACACTTCAATTGTCTTGCGCAGTTTATCCACTCCTCTTCTCCTAACGCGTTGACGAATTCCCGGATGTATGCAAAATTAGCGTCCTCCTCTTGGGAATACGTTGTACGCTGCCTGTCGGTTTGATGGTCGTCCTAGGTTGGCTAGAAATCCGTGCGAAAAAGAGACCGTTTCTATGGTCGCTGGCTCTTTTATTAACTTGGTCCAACGGCTCTTTTACTTGAGTTGAAGAACCCGAGTTCAAGGCCGCAAACTTCATCACGGCTGCTCAACCTTGCAGCGTTTATCTCAGGCGCAAACCCAGTTTTTAACTTGGTGGCCATCTTCCTTTTGCGTACTGCACTGTTTTATCAGTAACAAATTTACCGATTGTTTTGACTGGACTGTCAGTCGTGATATTACTTGTTATTCCATGCGCGCATGTTTACGTTCGTCATGAGTGTAATTTGAGTGATTTTGTCCGCCGCAATTGCGTCCGCGCAGGGATGTGTTGGGCGATCAGTCGGGAATCACGTAAGTAGATCGCATCGCAAACTTTATCATGGACGTTTGGTCCTAGAATATGCTCATCTTCTTTAACATTTTCCAGATAACATCATCGGATTTCATTACTTCGTTTAATGGCATTTTCTGGTTCTCACGGCTCAATCCATCGTATTTCTATGCAGGAGTAATTCTGAACGGTGTACTCAAAATTGCGAACGGGATCTGGTGTACTAGGTAATGTCCAGAAATAATGAATTTAACTTTGCCCACCTTTCTTTTCGCTTGCAATGGTTGGGGTTGTGACGTACACTGCATATTGGGTGTAAGGTTTTAAGTACGTAAACAGATGTCAGTGGTCCTTGTTATTGTCATCATCGGCATCCCATTAATCATAGCCGCAACCATGACAATTTTCGTAAATTGATACATTTTGATACGGTGCCTCCACATAGAAGAATTGATTGCCAAGAAAAACTCGTTCATCTTCAAACTTGACTGATTAGTGCAGCCGTTTCAAATAGTTGGACCTCTAAAATTTCTAATTCTTGGATGTCGCATACAACCCGATCGCCGTTTGAATCTCGTGCTACTTCAGCCACATCAAATGTATTATTTTGTTTGATGAACGGTTTAAGCGCTTCAATTTTATTGTAGCATAGTTTCGGATTTAAATGGAAAAATATTCGCCCACGCTCGATTGTAACATTTTGATTTTCACCCCATAAGTTTTGTAAATTTTGATTGTCGAGAACGTAGAGAGCATATATCGAATCTGCCAAATATTCACCCCGAATAACACGCAATCGTCTAAAGAATGATAGAAAAACAATTGAATAAGTTCTTGTAATTTTCTAGTAGCCACCAATCTCTTCAATCAACAACACTGCATTCTCCAAGTCCTCAATTAAATGAGGTCCACCCTGACGAATATTGATCATTAGATTCTCTTTGATGACAGTACATCCCCGCAAACTTTTGGCATCAAGTGTACTAAGAATTTGCTTTCCATGGGATTGCTTTGCACATTTGTTGTGACACGGTACACATGTATTGCCTACTTTTTCATATCCCGACTTGCAATTCAACAAACATTGTCCTTCGAATGGTACGTAGGGAAGAGGATCTAAATTGCTACGAAGTGGCTCACAATTTGTGTGCATTCCGTTTTGGTTAAACATCGTCGATTAATATGCTTGTACGTATTGGCTGGGCACTCTTGTGCACAAATTTTCTCACCATCTTTACCAAAAGCAACTGAATTTTACCAAACGGAACATGTATCTCCATCATCTGAATAACTACCGAGGCAAGTTTCGTTGCAACATTTCTTGATTTGGAACCCGGACGTCAAGCACGAACACTCTTTCCATGATTTTGTCGACTGCAATATAACTTGCATGCTGATTTTGATGTGGTTACGACCATTCAGTCCGATAAAGTTCAATTAAAATATCCTTTCTTCGAAGGACCATAACAGGAAAGATAAACTGCTGACAGTTTTGTTTGACACTCATGAAGTTTGCATTTGCATACATATCCTTCTTTTTCCGCTTAATACTCAATCCCTAACATTACTTAATACTGATGATTTACATTTTTTAAGGGTGTTGGAAAATCATTTTACAATACCCTACTAAAATCACGCCCTGCCTATCCCCTCTGTCCGTCTGTCCGTCCGTCCGTCCGTCCGTCCGTGTGTCACACCACTTTTTCTCGGAAACTACATCAGCTAGAATCACAAAATTTTGTAAGTAGGTGCGAAGTGACGCCCTCTTCAAAGTTTCAACACGAAAAAAAATTTATAAGGTCTTTAAAGAGGGTCTCCCCATATAGGGGAGTTGCCCCTGAAAAAAGTTTTCATCGCATGTAGGCAATATGGGTATCAAATGAAAGGTCTTGATCACAAATTTTGCTTTTAGGGGTGCAGGGGAAGGGGAAATGTACGAAAATTTTGTGTACCCCCCTCGCGATTGGAAGACTTTGATCCGAAAATCTGAAAAAAATCATGAATGTAGGCCTTTATGAGTACAACAACAACAAATACGTGAGAAGTCGAAATTCACTCAACTTTGTTGTAATAGTATGATTTATCGTATTTATAATAATAGTATGATTTATCGGATTTATGTTTATGATTTATCGGATTTATGTTTTCTTGAATAACATCTAAACGGTGCCTTTAAATTTAATGAAACTACACTGATGACTATTTATGAGATTAATTTGTCCTGAAAGTTTCATAAAGATCCAATGGTATTTAATGAAGTTATAGCGATTTGAATTTTCCTATATTACTATGGAACAATATGCGTTGCATTTATTACTATGGCAACATATGGCTATGGAACAATATGCGCTTTTTACCGACTCAGATACTACAGCTTTGTTAGGATTTGCATGAAAATTTCAGGAATGATGGGTATCATGAATTTCTTTGAGAACTGGCTCAGCTTGCGGTATTAGTAATGGTAAAGCAAAATAGTGGCTGTTTTAAATGCGAATTTTGAATAATTTTGATGTATTTTGCCCCAACTTCAACGTTTAAGGTGCATGCTTTTAACACTTGATTCAATTTAATGAATGCCTGAAGATGAGTACCTACAATTAATACTCATAGGTGAAACAAGTCCAGGAGGCAGGAGAGAGCTCCTAGCAAAGGGGCTTTGTAACCATTCTACGATACGAAGAAATAGGTCATGAATCGATGGTTACAGTACAGGGGAGTGGCCGTTGAACAAAAAAATTTCATCAAATGTAGCCGATATGAATATCAAATGAAAGTTCTTTATAAGAGCTTTTCAAAAAAGTTCTTAAACTGACAATTTTTCCTTCACAAGGGCAACAAATACATTAGAAGTCGAAATTCGATCAACTTTGTTAATAACAGTACATTTTATAAATTTTGCTTTTTTGTCTATTAAATCAGTGGGACCCTTAAATTTCCCAAAATCTATAATTTAAGTTTTCTGAACAATAAACAGCTAAGTTACAGCCGATTGAATATCTAACAATTACAACAACATTAACACGTGATACTAGGGAGATACACGTTTGCAACGGACCTAGACACTACAAATATGTAGGAATTTTGATAAAAATTTTAGAAATGGTTTGCAATATTCATGTGTTATCATGACTAATCAAGCAACAGGGTCAAAACACTTGAAACAAAATAGTGGCGAGTTTAATATCATAATAACCATAATAATTTTTCGAACTCAATTTATGGAAGCTGTATATTAGTCAAGTTTTGATGTGCAGGATATATTGTTTGATTTACTAATTGTTTTACAATACCCTTCTGGCAGGAGCATCCTCCTGCTACTTCAACTTGTTTTATCTTAACCTGACTTTAATCCTTCTCACCAGTACTTCCACGCGTAGAGTGGTTCCTTGGTAATCTTCCGGATAAAATCTTGGAGTACAAGGAATCCTTCCTTTCTAAGAATGGTTTCGGGGCTTAATTTATATTTCGTAACCAATTGTAAGACTTTGCGAGCTGCAATGCGCTGGTCACATGAATTGTATGGACGAACAGCGGATCCCCAAAAAGATATTTGTTGGGAGAACTGAAGGCCAGTGGCCAGTGGGGAAACCGAGGGAAAGCTGGTCTGACTCGGTCAACGAAGACTGTTCATTGTTGCACGGGTTTCAAAATTAAAGAACTCGGTCAATGGACAGTCTGAGGTGCTTTGTGCAGGATGTGAAGACCCGAGAGGGGCTGCAGTGCTACGCAGAAGCAGGATAACAGAATCTAAAGATTGAAAGATCCTGATCGATTTCGTTACTTTTCTGTGGAAGACCCCCTAAACACTTTTTACCATTTTTTTCGGTTCTTTACTACTAACAAATGCCTATTGAATCCGGTTTTGTATGTTCGCCTGTCCAACCATCATTCGGTGCTTCAAGTAAATTTTCTCCAAGATTATAGCAGCTACAGACATCTAACTTGCTCGATAAAACAGAAATGATGATCTCGCGATTAAATATATTTGATCCTAGAAATCTGAAAAAAAATCATGGGGACGGATCCTAATAAGTACACCGACTACAAATACCTTAGAACTTTGTTAATAAGAACGATCAATGAATTTCATATTTTGACCTTAGAATCAATGATATTTGCTACGTAGTTACCTTGTTTTGTATTGTAGATTCCTCTTAAATTTGGTAATTTTTGCGAAACCCAATCATATAAACAGAAGTTACAACCATTTAAATTTTCTCTAATTAACATACAACAATACGGGGTTTTTTAATACGTGGGCTTTGTATCGGCCCAGGCGATACAGTTTTGATTGGATCTTCTTAAAATTTTAACACAAAGATGGATAACAGAGACATCTTTAAGATTCAATTTAGTTAATCGTATTTGTCATATTTCAACAAAATGACATCCATTCGAAAATAGTTAACAATCGTTTTCCTTTGAAACTGATATATAATGTATGTTACATGTCATTGAAGTTTTTCTTATATTTGTATCATAGTTAGTGTAAATATATCCTAGTTTGAGCCCTAGACCCTTCTGACAGGATCGTAGCCCTATCTCCTCAATTTTTTTCCATCTAAACTTCAAAGTAATTCAAATTTGATTTGTACAGAAAATTTCATGATTCTAGCTGTTGTAGTTTCTGCGAAAACATTCTCTAACAGATAGCAAAACTAGTATGTTTTTGTAAAGATATTTTATAAAACCCTGAAAACTATACTGGTGTGCATATTATTTTCAGCAAATAACAAGCAATTAAGGACAAAAAAAGGACTTAATCAAAATATAGCAATAAACTCTTGTTAGAGCAAAGCAGGATTAAATTCATATCCCGATAAGTATACTTTGACTTCCGAAAGTGTCTTTTGTGATGAAGATGCATGGCTTCTAACGAAATATGCAATGAATTTTTCCGCGAAGTGTTTACAAAAGGTTTTCTAACGAAATCAACTTGATCAGAGCCTTTGAGCAGAGAATCTACTCAAAATGCAAATGCCATTTGAGTATTAGCTGTCTTCATTCTTGTTATAACGTAACATGTACATATGTGACATTCGGGCTATTATGTGCTGCAATTAAATTTAAACTGTGAGAATTAACTCTTGGGAAATCACCAGCATGCTCATTGCAAGACTGAATTTTATGTAATGCAATATAGATACATATATGTACATATGAAGGTGATATGATAAAGGTACAACCAGTTTCACTTCAGCTGATAAACTCACACTAAAGTAGGATAATGAGCATGCCTTCGTTGAAATATGTTAAGATAAGTGGCTTAGTGACGTTAGAATTCGTGGAAAGAATGATATTTCCATGATGCTGAAATGTGCACATCCATCTTCAGTGATGACACATATTCAGGGGGATTTATTGTAAGCCTCACAGGAAATTATTTTGGGGTGAGGATGTTACTATAAACTCTGTTGTATTGTCAGCTCAGAGTTGCTCCTCTTGTTTCAATACGATTTTGCTGCCTGTGCTTGTCTCAGAAAATGCTTAAATACTTCTGTAATGAAAGCATTCACATGAGATTTAATACCTTAAGTATGATTAATATTTTCAAAAGAAAGTGGAGTGGAAGTGAATAAAGCAATGGAAGATGAGTTCATTTAAGGTTTTGCTAGACAGTGTTAATTAATATTGTGCAAGTATTATCCATTGACTTCATGCCTTTTCTATTCTTTTTTTATGGTTTGGAGGTGCATGTCATTTATATATTGAGTGTGGGACTCCCATGCTTGCAAGAAACTGGACTTTCTACTGAAGATGATCCCTGTGAACCTAAGAGCCCAGCCTGAAACCGTTTGACACATTACTTCGAGCAAGGTTTCGTTTTTTACCCCGTGAGGCGCCTTCTAGCTGGGGGACTCCTCTTCCATTGAGACAGGAGAGAGGATAAAGCGATCCCCCAGCCTCAACGTTCCCGGCTTCTGTGAGTCCCTTTTAGGTAAATTTCTCGAGAGAAATTTACCTATTGCGGAGAGCATCATATATATATATATATATATATATATATATATATATATATATATATATATATATATATATATATATATATATATATATATATGTATATATATATATATATATATATATATATATATATATATATATATATATATATATATATATATATATGGGATATAACGAAATTTGTGACCACGCTAGAGGTTGCAATTTTGCTTCGATTTTCACCAAATTTTCAGGAAAGGTGTATTGGGTAATTATCTCGGTTAAGTTCGTGAACCAGCTATATCGGCTGATCAAAAACAAAATGGCGGCCATTTTAGACGAAAAATCGTGATTTCTGTTCTGACCAAAGTATAGCTCCGATTTGGATGAAATTCGGTACAAAGGTTCACTGATGTATGTGATGAATCTCACAATAAAAAATCCAAAGTCGGTACGGCAGAAACAAAATGGCGGCCGCTCAAAGGTCGAAAAACGTTCAAAATTTTGTTGTTATAATAGTGGTCAAAGGTTTCAACAGATTTTCATGAAACTCGGCAGTTGGATAGAAATTATAAGTATCTAAAGAATTACGTAAAAAAACTGGAGGTCAGGTTGCAAAAAACAAAATGGCGGCCAGTTGAAACTCAAAACTTCAAAGGCTTCTAAAAGTCGCAATTTTGATCTGACATATATGAAACTTGGTTTCGAGATAGAGATTACTTACACCTATAATCTTTGATATTTTGGTGATCATGCATGAGCAAATTTCAAAATGGCGGCCGTTTAAATATGCGTTTTTTTCATGTCTTTGTGGCCCTCTAGCGGTCACATTTTCCCACGGATTTTGATGAAACTTGAGATTATGAATTTCTGTCTTATGTTCTTGTATTTTGCAGGAAATTATTAAAATTGAATGAAAAATAAAAAAGTCGAAAATTTAAAGCCTAATATTTTTAGCTGCCATTTTCTTTAAAAATTGAATTATTTTGCCCTGTCTACACTGAAACTCCTATTTGAACGAGATAGTACATTGATTGGTGAGGTCCTAGCATACAAAGATTTAAAATAATCCAAAATCAAATGCATGCATTCAAAATGGCGGCCCCCAAAGGTCTGAAGGCAAGCGCAATTCGCTATTTTAGTGCCAACTGAAATAATGAATATTTTTCATTGAAACGTTTTAAATGACCTTACTTGAAAGAACTTATAAACCAGATCATTTTTGAGATATTGTAAAATATTTTTAACAATACCCTGAAAAATTATAAAATCGCGACTTGTCTGTCTGTCCGTCCGTCCGCCCGTTTGTTCGTGCGTCATAACAAGTTTTCTCGCAAACCACATGAGCTAGAATGAGGAAATTTTCTACGTAGGTCAAAAGTGGTGCCTCTTGAAATTTGCAGTGCAAGAAAATATTTTAAGGTATTTAAGGGGGGTCTCTCCATACAGGCGGGTCTTCCCATACAGGGGGGCGGCAAGCAATTTTTTTTATTTCTGTAGCCCTCTAGCAGCCAAGATTCTCAACAGATTCCTTTGAAACTTGAAATTATAAGTTATTAAGGCAAGTTAATTTAATTTAATTATGCAAATCGAATGACAAATAAAAAAGTTAAAAATTTACAGCTTAATATTCTTAGCAGCCGATTTCAATAAAAATCGAAATGACGGCCCTCATAGTTCAGAAAAAAATTGAAAATGTATATATTAATGGCAATGCAAGTGCTGATTAAACTTTTATGGAAATCTTTTGAAATTAACTATTTGAGCTATTAAAGCCGACAAGTTATCACCTTTGTGTGGTAGCCACTATGAAATGTATAAACAGCAAATGTGAGAAGGGCGAAACGAGTATAAATATGTTTATAACAATTTACTACCCGCCGATTTTCAATATGTGATCCATACGTGTGCAACTCAATTGAATTGGCAAAATATTTGCGCCTCTACGGGGTGTCTCCATACACAAACGGCGGCAGATCCTTTTTGTTACTAAAAACCCATGTAGTGCTACCGAAATTGCAGTAAGAAGTTAAGTAGTAGGCAAGCCAAATTTTTTTTCCGAAACCTCTACATACGAGAAATTTACCTTTCCGACTGGTGCTGCCAACGGGGATTTTTTTTCTTTTAGGACTGCCCGAACATTATGTGGCATCTGGTTCTATTAGTCAACCAATTGAAGCATCACTGCTACTATACTATCCAGAGTGAGCTCTTTCGACTCCCTATAGAGGTCACGTTGCAGCCCGCCCCATTTTTGGCTTGCAAAAAATACGTGGCAGGTATCGAATTCCTCTGCCGACAATTGGGCGATCGTGGCTTACCAATCTTGTGCAGGTAAGACTTAAACTACCCGTGTCCACTCAAATGCTTGGTCAGATAAAGGTCAGTCTCACCATGCCTTCGATTAAGCAACATCCGAGATGAGCCACGTAGTCCACCTTCCCTTCATGCAATTGAGTGAGCGCTGTCTTTTCTCACGGGAAACTGTCTCCCTCGCGTCCTCGTTTCGACGCAGTTAAATATAGTGGCA
This sequence comes from Odontomyia ornata, assembly GCA_963969285.1. Classification (NCBI taxonomy): domain Eukaryota; kingdom Metazoa; phylum Arthropoda; class Insecta; order Diptera; family Stratiomyidae; genus Odontomyia; species Odontomyia ornata. Next base: position 104,887,514 of record OZ017738.1, on the reverse strand, counting down.
CGCTTTAACAAAAAGGGCAATAGGTATCACGCCTGCAATGACAATCACCGCCAAATCAAAGACTGTCTGATATGAAGATGCAATCCTTAGTGCTCCTCTTCTCTGTACCTGTGCCAAGCGTTTTCAGTACACCTCGGTACTGGGATCGTCGCCCTATATTTCTGCTCCGCATAGTAGCAAATATAGAAGTAATGAACTATATTGATTAATTCCTAAGAATTCAAATGGTTTTACGATTTTTGAAGTCTTCCAACCAGGATTTAAAATCAATAAGTCAAGAAACCGCCGTTTGTATTCTGTATTTCACGTTGAACCTTTATACAAAATTAGAGTCTGAGGTAAGATTGTAATGTTATTTAAATGGTTAATTATCCGTGGAGGACTTGTAGCGATGTTGGGCTGTCTCATTGTCATGGAGCGGATTGTTTCTTCTACCAAGTGCCACTACAAACTGTTGGGCTCTACGGATAACCAATGTCATTTTTTTATGTTTTTTAAAGTAAAACCTTAATCAATGATATATTGACTATTTTAATGAATTTTTTTCATGGAAGCATTTTAAATGACAACTTAGAAGTATTTATATAGCAGACCATCTTTTAAATATTGTAAATTATTTTTAGCAATACCCTAGACAATCATAAAATTGCATCTGTCCGTCCGGTTAGTAGTGCGTCACAACAAGTTTTCTCGCAAACCACATGAGCTAGAGTGAGGAAATTTTCTACGTAGGTCAAAAGTGGTGCCTCTGGAAATTTCCAGTGCAAGAAAATATTTTGAAGTGTTTAAGGGGGGTCTCCCCATACAGGGGGGTGACATAAACATATTTTTTATTTCTGCAGCCAAGATTCCAATGAAAATTGAAATTCTAAGTTATTAAGGTAAGTTAATTTAATTTAATTATGCAAATCGAATGACAAATAAAAAAGTCGAAAATTTACAGATTAATATTTTTAGCAGCCGTTTTCAATAAAAATTGAAAACGACAGCCCCTGATGGTTCAGAAAAGAATTGAAAATATACATATTATTGGCAACGCAAGTGCTGCTTAAACTTATGTGGAAATCTTTTGAAATTAACTATTTGAGCTATTTAAGCCAACTTGTTATCACCTTTGTGTGGTAACCACAGTGAAATGTGTAAACAGCAAACATTAGCAGGGCAAAACTTGTATTTATGTGTTTATAACAATTGATTATCCGCCAATTTTCAATATGTGATCAATACGTGTGCGACTCAATTTAATTATCAAAATATTTGCGCCTCTATAAAGGGTCTCTAAGTACGAACGTTGGCAGATTTTTTTTATGTTGATAAGAACCTACCTGCTACAAAAATTGCAGCAGTAGTAGTAGGCAAGAAAAATTCTTTTTCGAAACTTTACGCTACATACGAGAAATTTACCTCTCCGGCTGGTGCTGCCAACGGGGATTTTGAAGAATTTTAAAGAAGTTTGATAAACAATCCAATGTGTGAATGACAAACAGCATGCAAAACAAATGAGTTTTTGTAAAATTCATTTACAAAGTGTAGTGAATATGAAGTTCAATAAGTCCGTAAAGGACTGCAGCGATGGTCTGCTGCCTCGGCAGAAGAAGGTATCGGTATCTGCCGAGAATGCCCTCGTCTGGAGACGCGTGAATGCGCTGGCAGGCTAGCATTGCGGTGTCGTGGGGCGGGTTCATTTCCCCTGGACGAGGACCCTCTACAAAAAAATTTCGCACTCACGAATTTGGTTGGAGATCAAGAGGCGACCGAAGTCGCAAAAAGTGTAGATAACTACACCGAGGGAGATAAAACTTGTTACGAAAACAAGAGGAACCTGAGAAGAAAGGCGGACTTGGGGTACCTCGTCATTACCCGACGAAGTTCATGGCCCACAAATGAAAGCGGGGCAACCGGGTGGTGATGGAGCCCCTTCGCACCCACACAACCGGAATAAATCCATATATATTTTTGTTGCAGTGGCCAGGTATTCCCCTTCTGAGTGGAAAACTCATACAACTTGAATTGCATGAACTTTCCCATCAGAAGGGGAGTACCCCGGTGACCAATTTATGCCATAGAATTATACAATTTGATTGCATAACGCTATGCCATAAAGAGGCACTCTGCTTGGGCCACTCAACCTGCTATATCACCTGAAACAAAGAGAAACCAAAGGATTAAACTGTACCCGGCGGCTGGCTCATGTTTTTAGGGGGCCGCCTGCCACCGTACCGGGTCCTTTACTCGGTTCAAAAGAAGCGGAATAGAAAGACCGAAAGTTATGGGATATTAATACATTTTATTTAACACAAAATTAACATTATGTTCTGCTCAAAAAAAAGAAAATATACAAACGAGAGATCATAGCAATTATCTTTAGTTTATAATATTAAATAATCAAATACAAAGGCGATACCGAATAAGCAAGGTCTTTTCAAGACTAAAAAGTTATTGAAAGAAACGCAGGTGTCCGAGTGCTTTGGTTTAGGTATTAGTATGTAGGTAAATTTAATGAAGCATGCAAAGAAAATATAATTGTTGAACAAAGAAGGGTACTTACCCCCAAACCTCCTCTGACGAGCGCTGGTGTTCGGGGCGGGGAATCCTAGAATTGTTAAATAATCGAAACCGAAACCAAAATCCACTCGCACGAACCGTTTCATTTATTTATGACGGAATGAAAAATTTAGCAGTAATTATTTGTTTTACTAAATTCAATAAATTTAAACAAAACACAAAAAAATAACGGGCGCCTAATTGAATACAATCAATGATTGCCTCACGTTTCCCTAGACGGCTGAAGTTTCCGATGTTTATCATGAGAAAATTTTGGAGTCCCGTGACTAAATTATTGCCTATATGAATTCATACGCGACCTAGCTAACTTCCGTCTTATCGGTGGAGACAAATGCTCTTTGGAGTACGGGCGTTCCGCTGATTCTGCCAAAAGTCTTATAAAATCTCGTTCCCCTTCGGTGTGCAGAAAATTCCAATAGAAAGATGGGATTCTCGACAATTCAGTCGGCCAGTTGGCGGAAAACGATTTAAGTCTTCCGTTACAACTCGACAAATCAAAAACCTCTATACAAACGGCTTATTCCGTACACCACAAATAATCGCGTCAGCACAATTGCGAGAAAATTCACTTTGGAAATTGGCTTTAACTCAACTGTACTATTATCGGTACATTTCCTTCACTTTCACTCTCCGAACCATCTGTTAAGTTTAATTGGGGCAATTTTTCACTATAAAATATCTTTTTATTCGAAACACAACAATTGGTAAAAAGAATTGTCATCCAATTCCAAAAAATCGCGTATATCTAACACTTCAAGTTAATTCTCCACGCGGCGTCCGCGCTGTCTCGCAGTTTCGAACAGACTCCCTCGATTCCAAAAATTGTTAATTTATTTCCCTCAATCACCGTTATTTGCAAAATTGCATCGTCCACTCAATCATTAACGTAGTAAGCAAAACATCAAAACCCTTCAACACTTAAAAATTATCCGCTAACCACGTTCACGCTAATCCGCGCTTTTCATCTCACTTCAAGTTTTTTCCGTTCAAAAATCGCTCCGCGTTCAGCTACTCCGCGAGAAAACCCAATCACCTCTCCCCGAATCCATAGCAATATCCCACTCCGTTTGTTGATAGTATTGTCATAACCGTAATCACCCGTATAATCTATTGACGACACTTGTTTGCTATCCAAACGCGCATCAAGTCACTAGTACATTCACATTTAAAAATACAAGTCTCGAAGTAATTGCAATGCTATTAGAAGCAGCTCATTTCCAAATATGTCTCTGTTTGGTCGACTAAGCTGATTTACTTCATTTTAATTCTTTGCATGGTGAGATTCCAATGTAAAACAAAAAACGAAATCCACGAAGAATCGCCATGAATGAAACAAGCAACCAACTCTTGTAGAAAAGCCGGTTTCGAAATGAAGCACCGCTTGAGGATTCTATTTTTAATAATGCTCTTCAAGTATTCATTAGAACTTGTTATTTTGGCTTGAAGCAGGAAAACATTAAATATGGACATGCGAGAAGCTTTGCAAGGTTGGTACAGCCAACTTTGCATAGAACATGCATGTAAGGCTAAACAGAAAGCTTAGATAAGACTTTTGAATGAAAACAATTACCGTAATGCTTTACATTTGATTTTTTTATCAGGTGATAACGTTCATTTAGTTCAAAGCCATTGAAATCCTAGCCATATTGACTGGTAAACAACAAACTAAGACGAATGATGTAATGAACTCGAATCGTTAGCGAATATGTGAGAGCTGATAAGATTTGAAACCAATTTTGGATTCACTTGGGTGAAGTGGAGGCGCCTAATCCACAATTTTTATATATTAAAAGTATGCACAAACTAATATGTGGGTAGTTTTGATGCAACAGGGTAGTGTAAGTGCTTAATGCAAGGAGAAATTCAAGCTACTTCTCTGATTAATATTCCCATCACGTACATTTTGGTTGGAAAACTTTGAACATGAAATCGATCCACGATATACCTGATTTGTTTTCTTAAATGCCAGTCTTGATTTTTCTTTCGATTTACGAATATTGAAAACTACGACCAATAGAAATAAGCACTGACAATGTTTCACTCCTAGTAGCTCAAATTCGCTTGTTTATGAATCAATAGTAATTTTAAATAAGGCAATTTTTATTACCAGGCTTGAGAATAGCGAACTAAATGTTTATCTTACGAGCAAGAATATTGCCATATTTTATGGACAGGATGTTAAACCGCAGACAGCATCAATCATATTGTCGACGATGAACTCATATTTGGAGCGAACAGCATTGATGTGGGTGGCATATTACTTGAATTCGACATATGAATATGTCCACCCATGGACATAACATTGTCCATTCCAAAGATTATTTATTTGGACGATTTTAATAAAATTTTAGGCCCAGAGTGGTAACGAGACAAACTCTCGCACGCTGGTTTTTTGCGCCATACCTACTCGATTACTACAAAAGCCCTAAAAATTGATTATATGTAGAGTCAGCTGAGGTTTCATTGTAGTGCACATCAAAATTAGACTAGTAAGTTTTTCCAAGCTTTAACGCAAAAATAGTAGCTTAATCTGTGTTATCTTCATCGGTAAGCTGATTTCTGATAAATTTTTGCGTTTTTTTTTCACTCAACTATAAGACTTAAAATAAAATTTCAAGCTCAGAGATAATTCAAATTCGAAATGAGATATATTTCTGTTTTCAAATAAACACACGAGGCTCTAAGATCAATTGACTTGTAAATAATAGCCACTCTCTTTAAATATGGTGAAGAAACAAAAAGTTTATAAAGATACTTTTTGTTTCTTCACCATATTTAAAAAGAGCAGCTATTTTTCACGTTAGAAGAACCAGAACAGTCTATGGAAGGGTCGCCTGCCAGTCGAGAATTTACTACCTATTTCTTCTTCTTGAATTTTACGTTCAGCATTCGTTGCATATAGGCGTGTTTTTAATCGCTCCTGTCGAATATTTTCGAAAATTAACATAGTTTTTTAAAGCGTCCAGTCCAAGCAATCAAAGAAATTCATATCGAATATTATTTTACTTCGATACATCAAGAAAAGCAAACAGTCCAAAGACAGCTGTACGTTTCATAACCGTACAGACGGGTGCAGTGCAACTCGCTTTACTACTGTCCTAGTTCCTCCAGAAGCATTCGTGTATTTGAGCATAGATCAATATGTCTTTGGTTCTGACGGTACCCCAATTATACATCATATATATAGACGGACCACCGATAAGAAGATAAAATATCCTCCGAATTCAAATTCAAAAGACCAACAATTTCAATGGAGATACTCATTGCTAGATTAGTTGAGGCTAGTCGAGCTGAGATGGAGCAATCTAAGTATTGGTGACTAAATGACGATGTCTAAATTATTCGTCGTTTTTTTCTTTATTTTTTTTTGGGGTTCTTCGTTACATAGTTTTGAGTTCCACCTCATTATTTCTACATTTAGTGTTGTTGTTTAATTATGTTAAAAGTAGAGATCGGTTTCAATACTTGGGGTAGGTATATGTTCTTAATATAATTAGGTTCAGAGATATGGTTTACAATATTGTGATAGGATTGTATTAGTATAAGATAAAATGTTCAATTGAATTTGATTAGAATAAGGTTATAATATAATACATGCAGAATAAAGTTCATGAACGCATAAGCCGAAGGTCCCAGGTTCAAATATCGTTGGGAGCAACGTGATTTAGTTCAGTGGATTGCTCGGACAGACTACGAGTGTTCACTCAGTGGTGATATGTACTGATTTAACCAGATCATATCATAGCTGAGCAGGTAGACGGGAGCATGGTACTGACCAAACCAACTTCCGAAAAAATCAATACGGTCATGCAAATGAGATACCCGAACTAACTCTAAGCGAAGGCCCGAGTGGGGCTGTAGTGCTACCGAGAAGAAGAAGAAGGATAAAGTTCACTGTTTTGTTAAAATGATAATTAATTTTTGAATAGTGCTGGTTGATTTTTCTCCTTTTCCCAATTGAACCAAAAAACTATATGATAATTTTAATTAAATTGAATTTGAATTTGTTGTTTTGATAAAATATTTTTTAATTGACAATGTGTAACTTTAGAGAGCGATTTGGGCCATTAAGTTACTGGTGCTTTTGTTGTATGGAATTTGCATCGTATTCTTTGAAAATTCATAATGATTAATATTGACTTTGTTCTTTGACATTTTCTGCTTCTTCTTCGTAGCACTACAGCCCCCCAGCAAGAAAAATTCAGGAATTAATGTGATAAATCCAAAAACCTAGGATACATATAATATGATAAATACTCCGTACAATAATTTTTTGTCATGACGTCGATATTATTTTGTCATAATTACGATTATTTCTGGCTCTTTCCTTTCAACATATTACCACGTGGTTTATAACTGTGAAAAAAAAGCGGACTCCTTCAGGGGATAATCTTTGAACCTCTTCTTTACAAAAAAATGTGTTTTCTATAATCTGGTTCTAATATTTCTCCATTACCAATTTTAGTTAGAGTAGGGTAAGTCCAGGATAGATGGACCACTGGTATCGACGGACCATTCAAATATTTCGCTCGTCTGTCACAGCAGCGCCGCATTCGTTGGCTAGTATTTTTGTACTCGTGCAGACGTTAACACGTTTTGTTTTGCTCGTGAGTGTCACATGTTTTTTAGGAAAAAACTTTGTTTATTTCTTTTGGTGGGTTGAAAAATAGTTTTCACCGGACTTTACTGTTATGTCGTTAAGTTGTTTTAATTGATTTTGACGTAAGATCAATGCTATAGCTCGACTGTATAGTTGAGTAAGGTCTCAACCTAAAATGGTGCTCCAGTAGCGTTGTTTGTCTGAATGAGTAGCTGGTCCATCTATTCCTGACAATTGGGATAGATGGATCAGTGACATTTGGGAAAGTTGAAAAGAACCTGGAATAGTAGGACCATATTTCCTATTAGGACTTTACTTCTAATACAAATTAAATAATACTTATCAAAATTATTTTAAACACAAAGGTGTGTCCTGATACGTTGGTTTTTTTTTATGTTATAGGAAAATTCCTACGTTCTATACCATGTCTGGGTGGGGAGAATGGTCTGGGAGGGGAGAATGGTCTGAATGTAGCTTGAAGAATGCAGCCAAAGCTGTAAATAGTAAGGAAATGGGAGTAAATGCTGCAGTGAAGGTGTTTGGAATACCGAAAATAACTTTGAAAAGACGCATCAAGTTACAAAGTTTTAGTAAAGTTCCATGGGAAAAAACTCATTGCTAGGAGTTGAAAATGAAAAAAAACCGTAGTACACATAAAAAAAATACAATCGAGAGAGCTTACGCCAACCAGAGACTAAGTACGTTCTATGGCTTACTATTTAGCTGATAACCTGCAATTGAAGCATAGTTTCAATCATGAAACAAAGCAAGCAGGCTACGACTGGCTTTCTTCTTTTCTTGTTCGCAATCCTGAACTGTCCATTTGGCAATCTGAAGGTGTGTCTATTGCGAGAGCATGAGGCTTAAATAAAACAGATGTCAAAGCGTATTTTGACCTTTTAAAGAATGTTTTGGAAAAAAATGGTCTTATAGATAAACCTGGCAATATTTTCAACATGGACAAAACAGGTTTACAGCTAAATAACAAGCCAGAGAAGGTAGTTGCTTTGAAATGTTTCAAGAATGTAACTTCTGTTACTTCAGGAGAAAAGGGTGAAACCATATCAGTATTGGCAAGTGTGAATGGAGAGGGTACATTCTTACCACCTTTTTGCATAATGAAAGGAAAGAACCTAAAGCAGGAGTTTTGTGACGGTTTACCACCTGGCGCTGAAGTAAAAATGTCACCAAAGTCTGGCTATGTAAATAGCGATTTGTTTTTTGATTGGCTGAAAAACCATTCCACTCCAAGAAAACCAGCTGGAAAGGTGCTTCGTCTTTTAGATGGACATACATCACACACTAGCTGGGTTGTAATGCTCGAGTTCGCAGAGAACAATCAAATAATTTTGATGAGAGTATTCCTCCCCACACCAGTCATTGACTTCAACCGTTAGACCGCGCTTTCTTCAGGTCTTTAAAAATGAACTATTATTCTGCTTGCTCAAAGTACGTGACCAATAACGACTGAGTTTGGTGCGCTTCTTAGCATAGCTCGGGGTAAGTCAGCAAACGCAGATAATGGAATAAGTTGAGTTAGAACGTGTGGAATCATTCCATTTGAACCTGATGCGATACCACACTACCCTTTTTTGTCAGAATCAATGGACACCAGGTCTCCAGATACGTCTCTTGTTTTTGAAAACGTAATGACTGGTATTGATGTTGCTGGCTCCGGTAGTTCAAAAAATGATGCCACTGTTGCTGGTTCTTATAGCCCAAGTGATGATGTTGCTGTGGGAGGTTCTAATTCCTCAAGAAGCGGTTGTAGTGCTGGTACTTCAAGAAGCTTTGAAAATGTTCCTTTACCTGGACCTTCTGAAAAGCACCAGAATAAATCTGAAATTGTGACCCCTTCAAAGTTATTGGACAAACTACATTCAGTGCCTTGTGTCAACATAGCTCAGACTGTGAAAAGAAAAGTTCAAACTATATCAACAGTGTTAAGCTCTCTAGAAAACATAACTGCTCTGAAAAAGAAAAAAATGAGAAAGAGTCAAAAATTTAAATAAACGAAGAAAAGAAGAAAGACAGGGAGGATAAAAAGAAAGACCGAGAGGAAAAGAAAAGAGAAAAGGAGAAAAAGAAGCTAGAGAAAAGAAATGAGAACAATGTGCAAACAACGATCAATAAAAGTGAGAGAACGCGAAGAAAAAAAGAACTAACGTCATCCTTAGATTCCGAAGATATTGATATCGACACAATTTGCAACGACAATCTTTATGAGAGTGACTGGGATGAAGATTTCTGTGTATGGTGTTAAGAGAACTACAACGAAACAAAACGAGATGAAGATTAGATTAAGTGTGTGTCATGCTCCCACTGGACACATGAAGGCTGTACAAGATTCGACGATAAATGCGATTACTGCGGAAAGCAAGATCCTCCAAATAAGATGACTGCTGAATGATTCAAATTTCTAGAAACTGAGTTATACAAGCTCTATTTTTTAATTATTTTGATTTTTAAATCTATTAATCATATTAAATAGTTTATAACTCTATACCCTAACTATAAAGCTTTAAAGCTTGGAATAAATAGTCTTTATACCTTTGATAACATGTGTTACTTGTGTTATATCCTGATTCAGTCACGTAAAATAGAGGTCCATCAATCCCTATTAGGTGATCCATCTAACCGGGACTATCGAGCAAAACCAAAAAAACATCATATTTCCCGGTGTGATACGCTTAACAACTGCAAACTTCCTTACAATTGTTTAAAGGCATATGTACTTATTCAAAAAATTTAAAACTTATCCTAGACATTGCAAAATTTCGGAAAAAATTGCTTTAGAAAAACATGGTCCAACTATCCCGGACTTACCGTATTAGAAAACAGGATGTCATTTTGCCGCATTACCTGGGTGAGTTCACAAAATTTCATAGAACGCCAAAGAGTTGTACCAGTTAATTCAGATCTAATTTGTTTGAAGATAAGCGTTGAACACACTGCTGATACCTGCCGTAAATCCCCGATAAGAATAATATCAAGTTCAACATATAGTCCACATATTATCCACGATGCAATGAAATTTTTGAACAATTTTTTTTTACATAATCATTTGCAATACGAAGCTAAACTTCCCACCGAATACTCCCAGAGTATTCCACTGCTGTTATTTTATTTTCTACCGTAACTTGAGTGCATTTATTTATATTCAATTTTTTTTAACCTTTACATAATCATTTGCAATACGAAGCTAAACTTCCCACCGAATACTCCCAGAGTATTCCACTGCTGTTATTTTATTTTCTACCGTAACTTGAGTGTAGACACCCACCAGGTTAGAACTTATTGAGTATACGAAAGATCAAAAGTATGAACTCTCGTTTGTACTAAAAAAAAAACTTTATTAAACCGATTGTTAACTGATTATAAAGGTAAGCTCAAAATGGCAGAAGCTATTCATATTATTTGATTACGGATTACGGATTACGTCCGGACTCGACTAGATGTAAATGAAGAGTGAGTCGACTTTGACAGCGATCCTCTGACAGCAATTCTGCAATACCGCTGCTGTGTTCAGTGACATCTACTTTTTTATATGTCGTGTCCGCCCCAAACTCAATCTGCAAATGACATAAAAGGCTTCTCAATAAATGAATATCCAATTTTTTTTGTAGTCCACAGTAAGCTGAGTGTACACAACAAACCCTGTTAGAGAGCTAGAGTATAGATATCCCTGATGGAACTTTCGTTGCTCCATTTCCGTTCGGTGCACTTTGCTGGGCTCACTCCTCTCGCAGAACCACCGTAAAGGAAGTTAAACTCCCAAAAATTGGAAATACATTGTTTGTAGTATGTTGTCCTCTTACTTAGAATTTTAAAGATATCCATAAGATATCTTTTACCTGCCAGTGAAAGGCAACTTCGTTTCTGACCTGTATACGTTCCTTCAATGCTATGGAAATATACCCACTGGTTATCTTTAAGTCATACTAAAAGATGACTTAATTTAGTCTGTGTACTGTCTGAGTAGTTTACATAGTTTTCTGGTGCATTTGATTTTGTTTATTTCCATGCAATTTGCCTAAAGCAAAGAATTTTGAATTTTTGTATACAGGCGTTTTAGAAATTATATAGTGCTTACATTTTATGGAAGGCATTCTAGAAAAATTAATATACATATTTTATGTTGTTTTCGAATTATTCCTGTCAACATTTATCGCTCCCAAAAAACATAATAGAATTTAGTCACTTTTTCAACTTTCTCATGACTTGCCTATGCCTCGGCAATGCCTTAAAACCAAAAAATATCTTTAAAACTTTCCTATTTCAAGTACTTTAAACTATAGACCTCATTTCAAATGTACGCAATATAGGTCACTTGACTTCTCCCTGGGCAGAAAAAATGAATTCATAACCGGTAGCAATCAATCGTCGTAAACTTTACAACCATTTTTATGGGACGGGAGCATCCACTTCCGTTTTTCTTGTTAGCTTGGAAAGTTTTAGAGTCGAACTATTTACTCATGTCCGTTCATAAATCTCGTAACGGCCCGAGGCTCCTGACTATAAATTCCACTTTACGATCAATTAACTTACATATCTCTTTCTAACGTGGCTACCATCCAATTCAATCCAATCATCATGCCGAACATTTTTCGCGTACAATGTCCTTAAATACTTTTGCACTGCCACAACCACGACCGGCAAAAGGAAAATAAGATTTCATTCAAAGTTCTCAAAGTAATAAAAAATCACAAAGCTTCCGAGCAAGTCTCAGTTTTGCTAGTTGCGTTTAACCGCTGAAATGGTCGAAAATGTGCGGTAAATCAAATTGCGGATACAAAAGGGATGAAATCGGTCCAGAACGTGAATGGAAAAATTCAGCCAAATAAAGAAGTTTTCCCGTGAAATATGAACGCATAAATCTGAGTATGTGAAGCGAAGAGAGGGTGATGTAGGATCACAAAATGGGATGTTCATAAAGTAAGTACAGAAGCTATAAAATATGAAGAGGACATCTTGGATGTGCGTTTTCCTTTTGTTTAGGCAATCCACTAGTGAAATGGATAAGCGATAAGAGATGAATGAGCGAAAGTTGGGTCTACTCAGGCTCGCCTTATTCGATACATTTCGCCACGGCTACAAATAACAAATGCTCGTAAATATTCTTGGGTGCTCTTGCTCGATGCAAATGGATGCTTTAAGTTCCTTAAATCCTTTTCGATGGTTGGGCTGATATACGAGTATTTCAGCAAATTGAGCTTACATCTCCACAAAAGTGAATCATAAATGAAATTCAACGCATGACTTTACTATCCTTTCCAAAGGCAACCGAAATCACTATTTATCCTTTTTGGGCTGAAGACTAAGATAATAATCTGCTACACACGTCCTCATTTCCCTCCTAAGATAGATTAAGCACAAAATCGTGCCATAAATAGTCGCACATCTTCAAGCCATTAACAATTGCCTGACGCCATTTTTTCCTCGAAGTTACAATCGGCAAATACCTTCAACGCGTCATAAATCCTTGACAATGTGTACAGGAGATTATAGGGGATCCCCGATACGGGTCGATGAGATGCGTGGTGTGTTCTTCCTGCATTTAGTTGTTTTTTTTTTTTGTAAATGTAACAGAGATTACCGCTCGTTCTTGAAGTCATAAACATTATAGCCAAGGAGTGGGCATGAGGAGCTAGAACAATAAGTGCTGTGTCGAAAAATGTGGATAACGTGGCTGAGTCAAGAATTTTAAGGGAAGTAGGTGATTTAAGTAGACTATTGATCCAAACTAGACACCTTCAATGAAAACACAATCAACTTCCAAGTGTGTCATTGACGAAATGAGAAGATATAACATTTTATCGATATTGCCTGCGGCAGTCGTTACTTACTCTTTTAACAAGCTTTAAAGTGACAGAAACTCTGAAGCAAAAGCAAAGGAACATTTCTTATGAGGATATGGAAAGGAATGATGGCAGGCCTTTAATTAAACAAAATGACAGTGAGTCCTCCTTGAGACGATGATTCTTAGAGTGAGCAATTAGTCTTAGGATGAATAAAAGGTCTTCGTATGTGAGAATTTTATAAGGCACTAATTCATAGTAAAATAACTGGTTTTAAAGAAAAACAAAACTTTAAATAACTCTGATTGGATTGCCATTTTTTTCGATTTGAAAATACTCGTACGTTTTATTTCTTTCTAACGGTCTGCCTGTAACAAGATACATGTTTACAGTGAGTTCAAGGAAGATAATAACAGGATAAGTTCAAGTTTGACGTCTGTTCGAGACTCCGAAAGTACGAAGCCTGTTAACTAACATCAGTCCGAGACTCTGAAAATTAGAAGCCTGTCACCTTGATGTTATTTTGAATATTGTCGTTTGAGGTATGAAAGTGCCCGAATATACCACCCGCCTTGACACATTAGTCATTTGTCAACGTTCATTTCCGTGGATACTGGCAAAAGAATCAATAAGTTGATGACCCGCTTAAATTCTTCATGGTGGTTCCGGAGAGTGACTACTCTGATAAGATAATTCTTGCCTGGGTGCAACTTCATGATGCGTGCCGAATACCACGTAGCCGGTGGTATATTGTCTACTTTTACCATGACCAAGCTTCCGAATATTATGTCCGGGGTAAGAAAAGCCCATTTTTTCCGTGATTGTAGTCGCCGCAAATATTTGCCTGTCCAAAGTGTCCATAAATCGTTGGGTAGCTTCTGGATGTATTTCTATCGTCGCATGTGGTTGATGTGGGATTAATGCACCACCGAGTCGAGTAAAAGTCCGCCGCTGGTACCAATGAGGAAATGATTTGGTGTCAAAAGATCGACATTGCTGGGATAACTTGTAAGAGGACATAGTGGCCGTCTATTTAAACAATATTCCTCTTGACAGAGGAGAGTGTAGGATTCTTCGAATCTGAGTATCGCATTGCTGATGGCTCTGGTCAAGTGAAATTTAACCGATTTGACTGCTGCCTGTCAAATTCATCCAAAGTGAGGCGCTGCCGGAGGAATGAAGTGCCAGGTGATGCTCTTTAAAGATATGAAATTCATTATGTCATCCACCGCATTCCGAGATTTGAGCATCCGATGTATTGATGCTATTTCCTTGTTTGCTCCTATGAAGTTGGTTCCGTTGTCGCTATAAATTTTGTCAGAAAAGCCGCGTCAAGATTTGAACTGCCTTAGAGCTGCTATAAAGCATTCCGTAGACAATTCCGTGACTGTTTTAATATGAATGGCCTTTGTAGCCAAAAAGACACATTGCGCTATGTAGGCCTTGCACAGCTTGGCTGATCATCCCCGCCATGATTTGACAATGAGTGCTCCCGCATAGTCGACACTGCAGTTTGCGAAGGCTATTGCAGGCGTAACTCACACCGTTGGTAATGAGGCCATCTTCTGATGCAATGTCTTCGACCGATAACAGGTAAACGTAATGCAGCTGCAAAAGACTTGTTTGATGACGATCAGTGATCCAATTATCCGAAATTTGTTGGGTAAAATGGTTTGGAGCAATTAAGAAGCCACATTCAAATGTTGCTGATGCTCAGAGGGGATGAGAAGTGAACTGATGTTAATCCCCAAAATGCCATCAGTATCAAAAAATAGGTCCAGACACGCGTATTTTGCTTGCCTTAGGAGACGAGCAGTTCCACGTAAGAAGATGAATTTCCTGACCGAAAAATTCAAACTGGGCCTGTCGTACCAAAACGATGAAGGATTGATTAATTTTTCTTCATAAATGGACCGATGACGCAATGAAATTTAACCGATGTTCGTAAATTGTTGATGAACCTCAAGCAGGTTGCGGTGATCCGAAGTAGTTTTTCTAGTCCAAAAAATCATGAATCGGGAGATCGTTATCAACCATTAGCAGGTTAGTTTGTACATCCGGAACTTCCGACATGATCCATTCAATCGCGATGGGCACAGGCCGTGAATGAAAATATCTTTCTGAAGTTAGAAGGGCTGGTCCGTTCTCACAGAGACGATGTTGACATATTTGTGCTGGTTCAAGTCCGCATGGGCTAAGTTTAAACTAAATGTAGTCCCATCTCTCAGATGGAATTATGTTGATGATGTTGGATGTCCGATTTGCCACAAATGTTTTCCAGCACCTAGGGTTATGTGATATCCAAGCTAATCTCACTTGCGAATCCGTAAAGCAGTGGCAGTTGTCCAGATTGACATACTTGATGGGTGCTACCTTAGTTTGAGCTGCTAGTAATGTGACTCGCAAAGGTTTGTGTGCGTCTCCAGTTTGCATTCTAGCGTAAACCATTGCGGTGCATTCCACTTCCGATGCGTCCGCAAAGCCATTGATTTTCATTGAAGATGGTGACCCGATATATCACGGAATATTTACACGAGAGAGCGCTGTTAGGCCATATATGTGGTTCGCAAGTATGTCTCTTAGATCGTCAGGAAGTGAGTCGTCACAGCCAATCTCTGATGCCTATAAATTTGGTACATGTATCTTGGCCACGATTAAAACTGGAGCAAGAAAACCAAGAGGGTCAAAGATCCGTGCTGAAGACGCTTAAAAATGTCCGCTTTGTGTATACACTCGATGTGATGATATCGATCTTGAATCCGAAGGTGTCTGAGGTTGGATTCCAAATTAATCTAAGTACCGAGCTTAACTCGTCGTTGTCAAAGGAATGAGATTGTGCGATAGTGTTGATTAGATCTGAAAGTTCAGGTTCACTGGATATCCAACCACGTAGCTCTAAACCGCTGCTTTTCAGGACATTGATGATGTCCCGTTTTAGCTGTAAAACTTTGTAAATGTTGTCAGCTCCATCCAAGTAGCCGTGAGCATAGAAATTTTCAGTAATTGCCTGCGCCACTTGGTTTGAAATGTGGTTGTTATCACTGACTATTTGATTTAGGGTGCACAATGGTGCTGATGCGGTGACATATGTGACTATTTTAAGTTTATAGTCTATTATCCGTGTCTTCGTGGAAAATCTCCAGACTATTCGTTAATATAGGCACTGACGGAATCCATTAGGATTTGCCTATACATCTTCACGATGTTGGCAACCATGGCGATATCAAACCCCCGGAATTTGCAGAGCAATGTAAAAATGTCGTTTAGTATGGATGGATCGACCATGAGGTTGTCATTGAGGGATACTCCTGATGTGGATTTGGCTGAAGCATCGAAAACCACCCGCAGTTTTGTTTTGTTGTTTGTGGGCTTAAGGACTGCATGGTCCAGTATGTAGCATAAATGCTGCTCATCCAACTGCAAGTCCTTTGTTGTCAAGGGTAACCCATGTCCGAGCTCCAAGTATTCCACCATAAATTTGTTGTAGTCTAGCCGCAGTTAATGGTTATGTTTAAGAAGCTTCTCTAGGCCATGTAATCGTTGAATTGCTCGTACGTTGGCATGAATGGAAGTCGTACTAAATATCTGCCGTTTTGAGTATGATGAGCCTAACTCGCATAGTGAGTCTCGCATTCCTTTTCTTCAGGAGTCCTGACAGATTAACTGTCTATATTTTCCAGTTCCCAGAACTTTCGCAATAGTGATTCTACGTTGATTGTGTTCATTTCCGCGTCGTTTGCGTCATGATGAACGTATGTGGCTGCTGAATGGTTGCCGCCGCAATTTACAATTCACGTAAGGATCCATCCAATAAATGCATTGCGAGCCCTGAATTTATGGGTTGTGATGGTTCCGCACCGAGTAGTATGTCGATATGTGCTGACTTATCAAGTTGTAACGTGGGACTTATGCCAAGATGTTGCCTGTTGACCCGCTGTGCTGGAATATTCTCCAGTATCTGTCACACAACTGCACGCCGCCTTTCAAAGAAAGTTTCACTGTACTTGAGTGTTCTGGCAATTGGTATTTGCAGTGGTATCCAGGGAAGCTGAGCTGTTTTAATGAGGTTGTATGTTATAAGTGAAGCCTCTGTTTCCGAGTCCTGTAATATTCCGCATGGAAGAGCAGATCTGCTATTTTCATGGATAAACGCATTGGGTAACATATAAGCATTTTCTGCACTGTTTTATACGTGAGTTAATAGGTAAGTTTCCAAGAGAGTTAAATTTTACCGTCTGCTTTCTTGTTTGGAAGTGGCTGGTTGATTGCCGGTATGATGCATGCTGTTGCAAATCATGCATCGTATGCTTCTGCATTTGGTTGCTGTGTAACCAGGTGTCAAGCAGTTGGAGCACACATTTGCCTGAAGTGCTGTCACCTTCCACTGTTCTTCATTAAGCTTGATCAATTCCGGATATTTGTACTAATGATGTGCTCCACCGCAACGTTTGATTAAGTGATGGTGATGTTGCTGCCGCTACGATCCATTATGTGGGGGATCGAGATGACCCTGCCACTCAAGTGTGTTTTAGTAGGATTGTAGTTTGTGCGGCCGCTCCTCAAGGCATGATATGAGTGATTTAAATATTGGCCGCTCATCCGCTGCTGAACACCGCGCCCAAAGTCGTCTCGACCTAGAGTGAAGTTTGTGGCTTGTTGTGCACACCAATCAACAATCCCAATGTATCGTGTCATAGCCGAGCACTTGGAGAGCTCTTGTCACCTCTTCAAATGTATTAACCAGCTGCCGTATGTCATGGGCCGTTGGCTTTGAGATGGGTGGGTAATCTATCATCCGTATTTGCTGGATGTTAATGGTTGAGAACTTCACTGTCGCTGGTATTATTGTCCGGACTTTCATCATCGTCAACCGTTCCAATGTTCCGCTCCTTTGTGAGTGACTCAATAATTAAATATTCGCAAATTGAACGTATTTAGTTTTTTTCCGTAGAATGAAACTTTTCTCTATTACTTCAAAGGAACCCGGCTCGATGGACCAAAATAATGGGGATTTATACCAAGAAAAATGACTGATGTTTCTAGATTTGAAAGTACGTTTTATTTCTTTCTAACATTCCGCTCGTAACAAGATATATGTGTACAGTGAGTTCAAAGAAGATAACAACAGGATAGGTTCAAGTTTGACGTCTGTCCGAAACTCCGAAAGTGGGGAGCCTGTAAACGGATATCTGTCCGAGACTCCAAAAATTATAAGCCGATCACCTTGATGTCATTTTGAATATTGTCGTTTGAGGTATGAAAATGCCCGAATAAACTCATTTTCACGCAACTGAACAATATGTAATGGCCTCAACCGTGTGTTAAGTGCAAATATATGAATTTTGGTATGAAGCTGGAGTAAAACAGAAATTAAAAGCATATTCTTTGTTAAAATATATAAATTATTGTAGGCAATGGGTTTGTGTCAATTTTATGTATCCAAAACCATAATCAACAGAATACAGAAACAAATGCAGCTATACAAAAAATATGCTCCCATAGTCTTATGGTTTCGCAAAGCATCTGGCAGGGTTGCGCGAAAATATTGACCATAATGAAAAAAATATTAAAGGTGTACTGTATGGTTACACAATATACAAAAATCTATCTAAAGTTCACAATGAAAGTTAAAAAAAAATTCCCGTTAGCACTGTTAGCGAGGTAGAATTCTTGATTGCATTCCGCAGTTTTCAATTTTTTTAGAAGCTACCACGCTTCTGATGTTGCAGTCAAATTGTGAAATAACTTTGATTATAAAAAATAGGGCTTCATATAATATGTCCTTATCTAGCTAGTTTTAGAAGTGCATACCTTAGGTCAGCGGTTAAATCAGAATGTCTAAAAGGTCCATGAAGTGAATAATTTATACATTTTTAATTAGATAGTAACGTTTTTCGATATTTACTTACATACGAGTAAATGTAATAAAAACCAACATTCAAAACTTCATTGAAGTATTTTGATACGATTGATTACACCTTTAAGAATAAATTTTGTATACATGAAATCCACCACTTTAAAACTTTCAGTTGGCTGCAACTTTTTTGCATGATTAGATGGTCTTAGTAGCTAGCTCAATACTCTTTAAACTTAATTTAATAAATGACGTCACTGCCCCCTTTCAGCTCGAATATTCCAGGTAGTTCGCCAATGTACGAGAAACGGATTGAATGACTAGAGGCAAGCTGAATGAATTGGGGGATTATTACAACCGCGATATTAAAATTGCAATAGTGTGGAGTGCGAATTGAAAAGCGATATTGATTGATAAGGGAAGTGATTGTTAGTGGAGATAGTTGAAGTAAGAATTGATAGACAAGTTGTAAAATAGTGAAATTAATAATTGTTCATTTTTAAGTAAATAAACTCTTTTAACTTAATTTTAAAGAAAGTGCATTTTCACTTTCCCGGAACATTAAAATTATTAGCGGCGAAACATAACACGCGACAATATACATTATCATTGGCAGGCAATCAAATTTAATTCAAATTTTGACTTCCAAGTAGTGTTCGTTGTGAATATGACCGTTGAATTTTTCTTAAAACTGCACCGAATTTTGTGGAAATCGGACTTTTATTTTGGCAGGGACAGAATGCATTGATTTTTGCCTAAAATAGCCATTGCTTGGTTTTTTTTCAACCAAAAAGGCTTGATTATGAACTCAACCATTGCTGAAAATTCGGTGAAATTTGAAGCAAAGTTATCATCTAGTGAGGGGCAAAAGCATGTGCCTAATGCCTAAACTTTATAACAATTTAAAATTATAATCAGCTCAAAAATATTGGTTATCGGGGACCGGATTACACCAAATATTGCAAAATTGAGCTGTCAGTATTTTGATGTCTACCCGAGTCAAAATATTGATTTTCTTTGCAATAGTTGAATAGTTTGAAGTATCAGAGCAGATTTAACGCCAATGCAAAATAAGACCGTATTTCTTATTTCATATACATGTCCAAACTAAATTGGTAAATACCATTACAACAGAGTGAACCACAATTGTGCCAGTATTTGAAATAATGTAATAACGGCCATCACAAATTAAGAAAAATTCATGCTTATTGATGTAAATTGATAAGCTACCTCTTTGTTTGCTAATATAAGCAAAGAAGTAGTGAAGAAGCAGTGAAGGCTTGAATAATTGTATTGGATAATATCTAAGCCACCATTGAAAGCAAATAGTTTTGAATTACGTCAAACGTCGTAAAATTGCTCGAACAAATCGAGACAAGTCAGAAACACGTGCCAAGAGCTGAAATATTGACTTAAGCGTAAATGATTGAAAAGTTTATTTCACGGACCCCACTGAAATTTATAGCACGGAATACGATCTGAGTAATTTGTGCATAGCTAATAAGCATCATGTTTAAGGCAAAGCCACATATAAATAAATGGACGAGCAACGAGAATCTGCGTATTCATCTGGGAAATAAATTTGGCACATAAATAACTTCCGCTCTCGAAACTATATGATTCCCTCTGCTTCTCCTTCCCTTTGGTTCTCAGACAGATTTTTCTTTCCTCTCTTCAGAAGAATCACTTTCCCCACTGACACCCGCGCATCAACAAAATTTCGTTTCACGTGCACACGATCGCATACAAAGTCTATAGGGAGATTTGAGAGCCACTTTTCATGTCGGGCTGTCAAACTGGTACGATATTGCTCTGTCGTATTCTCTCTCGTGTCGTAACGTCAAAGTTGATAGCCTAGTTAGACGCTATTTCCCTGTGATTTCGCAAGCCTGTGAACCGAATCAAGTGATTTTCTTGCAAACTAAACGTGTCTAAATTGTGTGTGTGTGTAACATTTAAGCCTTTCCACAAAGCCCATGTACTTTGTGTAAAATATTGTTTGCTTTTGCTGGCAGCCATCTTATACTCTTGGATGGGAACTGTGCTCTCTCCGTCGGAGGAGGTGTTTTTAGGAAGTTATCTTGCCTATAGCCCCTCCATTTCTTATTGCTCTGAGTACAACACAACAAACGTTCTCTCACAGAAAACTCGTACGTCAAAGCTGATGAAAATCATAGAGGCGAGAAAACTCATGGGTCAAAGCCGATAGAAAATTCGTAAGTTTTTAATCAAAAGAGAGAACTCAAGTGCCGATTTCGTACATGCGATCTTCAAAATCAAAAAGTTTATAAACGTGAACGTGTTTTGGAGTGAATAAAGTGCAAAAACAAAAACATATTACTTTAAACCTCAACTTCACACAACTTTAGCGAGGGTTGCTTATTGGTTCGGCTCTCGCGACCGGTTGCGGATCCGGTACTCTATATGGTTTAAGGCCTAATACTGAAGACAAAGGCTTTGATAATGTATAAATAGAAGCATAATTTTCCTGTGAGGGACAGTGGTTCAAATAAGAAACTGTAGCATTGAAAGTATCATTTAATGTTCAAATAGGATTAAAGACGATGATAAGAGGTTTAAAATTATGACTCGGGGAGTAAATGATAGGCTGTAGTATTAAAGAGCATCATACTAAGTTTAAATGGGAGTATGTAACGTGAAAACAAGTTCAATATTCTAACTCAGGTGTATTTGTATAGCTTTCAAATAACTGTGTGAACTCATCTTATAAGTTGATATCTTAAAAATTATTTTCACGAAGGTTGATATTTTAGATAGATTTTATATCGAAATCTTTTTAGAGTGTTCTTAGATCTGTATATTTAATATCTAGTAAGACACATAATTTAATCGGAAGTAATATGTATGCATGTGTAATCACAATTATTAGGTCAAAATTTTGCTTCTGTGTTTTATCGACCATCATTTTGGATTTTTTGATTATATCGCATCTTTTGTTCTTCGGTTACGGAGATAATACTAACAGCAATCTTGGTGCAAATCTTCTTCTTGGCTATAATTAAACTAACTAATTTTCATTTATTTTAACCTTAGAGCAATCAATGTTAGTTTTTTCCTTTAGACATTTTCAAACATTATATATGTAGCCTTTGCACCAAGTTCCATCTAACTTGGAGCATTGCTTTGGCAAGTGGTAGAAAACACCACTTTTTGACTAAAATGACCACCAAATTGATATTCCCTATCCGATATAGTTGCATAATAAACCTAGTCGAGAAATACGAGGTGTGAACAAAAAAAAGATGAATAACTTTGTTACAAAATAAGCAGTAAATTTATATAGAAATGGAATTAATTTACTTCAAAGTAATGTACTTAGCTAGAAATGTTCTTACCTTAACGTTTAATTCAAGACTGCAAACAATTTTGGAAGCCTGTTCTTTTGTGGCCATCTGAATGTCAGAAACGGCATCAAAACGTTTTCTTTTAGCACTGTTTTCATTTTCAGAGAGAGTCAAAATTGCATAGTAAAGAGTTTTCCAATAAGAGGCGTCATTTTGAATAGCCCGCTATTTCGGTAGATGTCACTTTCGAAGCTGTCATTTTTTAACATTTGACAAGTAAAAACTGCGTTATTAATAAAACAAGTTGGGTAAACAGACCTACGCTCATGTCAGAAGGGTTTTGTATTCAATTTTCAAAATGCAGTCACCAGATTGAATAAAGCCAAGGGACATGTCAAGACGATTTTATTGGAGAAACTATGAAATTCGAAGATCATACTATTAGTAACAAAGTTGAAAGAATTTAGACTTCTGAGGTTTTTGTTCTTGTTATACTCATAAATATCTCCCTTGATAATTATTTCAGATGTCCATTCGCGAGGTAAGAAACAAATTTTTCATGTATTTCCCCCCTGTACCCCCATTGAAGCAAAAACTGACAGTTTAACAACTGTTTTGAAAAGCTCCCATGAAAACTACTCATATCGGCTACGTTTGATGAATTTTTTTTAGGGGCCACTCTCCTGTACTGTTATCATCGATTAATAGCCAATTTTTTCGAATCCTAGAGTTGTTACAAAACGCTTTTGTTAGAAGCTCTCTCCCGCCTCCTTGACTTGTTTCACTTATGAGTATTAATTGTAGGTACTCAGCGTCAGTCATTCATTAAATTGAATCAAGTGTTCAAAGCATGCACCTTAAACGTTGAAGCTGGGAAAAAATAACTCAAAATTATTCAATCTTCGCATTTAAAACAGCCACTATTTTGTTTTAAGATTACTGATACCACTAGCTGAGCTGATTCTCAAAGCTATTCATGACACCTATCATTCCTGAAATTTTCATGCAAATCCTAGCAAAACTGTAGTGTCTGAGTCGGTAAAAAGCGCATGTTGTTCCATAGCCATATGTTGCCATAGTAATACATGCAGCGCATATTGTTCCATAGTAATACAGGAAAATTCAAACCGCTATAACTTCGCTAAATATGATGCAATCTTTATGAAACTTGCAGGGTTAATCAATCTTATAAATAGACATGTGTGTACTGAATTTCATTGAATTTAAGGGTACCGTTAAGATTTTATTCAAGAAAACATAAAATCGATAAATCATACTATTACTAACAAAGTTGAGTGAATTGCGACTTCTCACGTATTTGTTGTTGTTGTACTCATAAAGGCCTATATTAATGATTTTTTTCAGATTTTTCAGATCACAGGTGTCCAATCGCGGAGGGGGGGGGGCACAAATTTTTCGTGTGTTTCCCCTCCCTGTGCGCCCCTCGAAGCAAATTTTGCCAAACTAAGACCTGTTTTGAAAAGTTCTCATCAAGACCTTTCATTTGATACCCATATCGGCTACCTTCAATGATTTTTTTTCGGGGGGTCACTCCCCTACATGGGGAGACCCCCCTTAAATACCTTATACAATTTTTTAGTAGTTGGACTTTGAAGAGATCACCACTTTACACCTACATACAAAATTTGATACTTCTAGCTTAAGTAGTTTCCGAGAAAAACTGCTGTGACACACGGACGGACGGACGGACAGACAGACGGACAGACGGACAGACAGGACGCGATTTTAGAAGGGTTTTGTAAAATTATTTTACAAAACCCTAAAAAGGAACAATAAACACTTCAACAACGCATCACAATTATTAAAAATCACTATAAAAATGGTAAAAATTCGGCAGAGACGGTTCGTAAAACTCGAACATTTTTGGGTCACCGTGAAGCACCTTGTCGGACAGCAATACGGAAATTGGTGGAAAAATTCGAGCTGTTGGGACAATTTTGTCATCCGAAGAATAAAACTCATGCACGTCACTCAAGAACAGCCGAGGACATTGCTGCTGTAGCTGAAAGTGTTGAAGAAAAACCAGATTTGTCCATTCCTCGCCGATTTTTGGAATTAGGCATTCCACAAACATCAAGACACCGTATTTTGCATTAGGATTAGAGTTTTAAGGCTTATAAAGTTTAGTTAACACAAGAACTCAAGCCGGTCGATCATCAACAACGTCGTGTCTTTGCTGATTGGGTCCTTGACATGCATGAAAATGATCCGGAATTCCATCGAAAAATCATCTTGGGTGATGAAGCCCATTTTCACCTCGGTGGCTTCGTTAACAAGCAAAATTGTCACACCTGGGGCTCGGAAAACCCAAGAGTTATTATTGAAAAGCCTCTCTATTCTCAACGTCTGACTGTTTGGTGCGATTAATGATCCGGCGGAGTCATTGGACCTTACTTTTTCGAAAATGAGGCTGGAGCAACAGATACGGTGACTAGATTGCACTATCGAGGGATGGTTAATGGTTGTTTACAGCCGGAATTGGGTGGTATTGATCTGGACAACGTTTACTTTTAACAAGACGGCGCTACCTGCCACACAAGCAACGAAACCATTGATCTTTTACGGGAAAAGTTTCTGGACCGAAGAGGTGATCGAAATTGGCCACCGAGATTTAACACCTTGCGACTTCTTGCTTTGGAGCCACGTGAAAGAGAAGGTCAACGCCAACAACTCAGCGTAGATTCAAGACTTCAAAGATGGAATTCATGAGGCTATAGAAGACATAGGGCAGCCACTTTGCGATTTGGTTATGGAAAATTTCATGAAGAGGATTTGGTCCTGTAAGCAAGATCGTGATGGTGATTTGCCTGATGTTATATTTTACTCCTAACAATATACCTTCCTAATGAAATAAACATTCGATCATTTACATTAAAAAATGGCATTTTTCTTTTAATATCAAAATAACACCTCTTATTGGAAAACCCTGTGTAACGAATTTTTCCAGAAATTGCACTCAGTTTTGAATGAATACAATTTTTGACACGAATGACGAAGTACAAAACTGTCCGTATGAAAACTGTAGAATTGAATGTAGCCTTTTAAACGCATGTCAGCTTGACTCAATCTGATAAGTTTTGCCCGATATATGACAACGGATACCATCTAGTGACAAAAAAGGCTCAATATTTTCAGACTATCTAATATATACTAATGTGAACAAAAAAGGGGGCATCCCCATATAGCGAGGTGACCTTTAAAAAAATTTTTACAATTTGTAGTCAGGTAGGTTGTCAAACAGGTCTTCAATTTACATTATCACCACCAAGGGGGGCAAGGGAAGGGGAAATGTACGAAATTTTCGCGTACCTCCAATTACGATTGGACACCTTTCATTGGGAAAATCTGAAAAAATTAAAAATCTTGAATAAAACTGTAACCATACTCTTAAATTCAATAAATAGCTGTTTATAAGATTAACTTGTTCTGAAAGTTTCAAAAAGATCGAACCGTATTTAACGAAGTTATGGCGGTTTTAATTTTCCTGTATTACTATGGAACAATATGCGCTATATTACTATGGAACCATATGACTATGGAACAATATGCACTTTTTACAAACTCAAACACTACAGGTTTGCCAGTATTTACATGAAAGTTACAAGAATGATAGGTATCATGAATATCTTTGAGGACTGGTTCAGCTAGTGACATTAATAATCTTAAAACAAAATAGTGGCTGTTTTAAATGCGAAGATTAATACACTTCAGTTATTTCTCTCCAACTTCAATATTTAAGTTACATGCTTTTAACACTTGATTGAATTTAATGAACGCCTGAAGATAAGTACCTACAATTTATAGGTGAAGCAAGTCGACGAGATAGGGGAGAGCTCCTTACAGAAGGGCTTTGCAACGATCCAAGGGTTCGAGAAAAATTTTTTGATGCCGTGAATCTATGATTTGAATCACGCATCATTCATTCGTGTAAGAAATCGTTCAAATTTATCCAAAAGATGCAGAGTTCTTGCCATAAGCACCCAAGAGTTACGATTTGGATCCAGATTGTACAATTTTTCTGAATGCTTGGCTCATTAAGTATATTCAAGTAAACCACTATTCCTTAAATTTTCATGAAAATTCGAAGAACATTAGAGTGCCTGGGTCGATTTGAAATATGTATCAACTATCGACGTTTGTTATTTTTGTAGTAATTCCATTCAATTTAAATGGTGACAACTCACTTCATTATGATTTGATTTCCATGAAATTTCGTAGGCATAAGGGTCCTATATCATCGTTTCGAATTTCGGAGAAAAATGTAAAATTTACAAATTTTACTATTATTAACAGAGTTGAGCGAGTTTTGATTTCTGAGGTATTTGTTGCCCTTTTATTCATGAAGACTTAATTTCGTAATTTTTTCAGACCTTCGGCTCAAAGGTGTCCAACTACGAGGAGAGGGTGTATTAATCGAGCAGTCACACAATCAAACTGCTCGAAACCCATCCTATCTCCTACTCGCAATTTTGTGGCAGGTTTAAAAAAATATATGATTGATAACATTTGCAAGCATATTTGTGTAGAATATTTTTTCGTCTTACTAATTTTATCATATGTTATGTTATATCAATTTTCCTTTATATTTAAATTTAGATGTCTCCCTTTAATTTTATTAGTCATGAGATTTAACTTTTATAACAATTTAAAATTTTCATTTCTTAAGTATAGTTAAAATTTCTTACTTCATTTAAATTTCTTCACCCTATTTAAATCTTCTGTACCCCATTCAAAATTCTTCACTACATTTCAAATTTACTTCCTACATTTTAATTTTCTCTACTGTAATTAAATTTTTTTAAATTTCAAATCTGCATGTACAATTTCGGGTGTGGGGAACGCTGATGTAATATTTCTCAACGGTGTTCGAGCGGGATAGGTGTCACGTTAGCGGAGGCGGTATCGAATTGACTGACATTAATCAATCAAATTTCCTGCTATTTCTATCTGAAGTCAGTTGTAAAGTGTTGACAAACGCCGCGTCCCCTAGAATTGGGCACCGTAACATTTTCAACTAAGTGCAATTTTGCGAACAGTGAAAGATTCGCATTTTAAACGCCGAGCGGGATGGACTGGTTAGTGGTGCACCAACACGAGAGATTTGCGCGATTGCGGAGATGAGCAGTAAGGTTGAAAGTGAACACGAGGAATTCCGAAATAAGATCGCATTACTTGAAACGATAATCTGAAGGGTTTAAAGTGAGAAAAATATAAAAAAGGAAAGTTTTAGTGGACTATGAAAGTTCAAATCCCACAAAAAAAATTCACTAATAACGCCAAAATTACCGTGTATATCCATTACGCCTGACGCTGGAATTACATCTTGAGTTGTGAACGTTGCAATAAGTGTTTAGGATAAATAAAAAAAAATGATGTGAAAGTGAATGCGTCGCGCTTATGGAAAATGTTCGTTGTTCGGTAAAGATAAGAATCCGGTGATGACCCCATTTCGGCTGGTTAAGTAAAAGAGCTATAAACAAATCACGAAGGGAAAATCAATATCAACACAATTTTGGTAGTGCTAAAAAGGATTAGACATATTCAGTGGCAAATTTGGGGGCATTAAGGATGAAAAAGGAAAGTGTATTCGACTGAGAATCAATAGAGTAGAGCCCAAACGAGTCAATTTAGCCAGGAATCATACACTTCATGGAAGAAATACCGAATTGTGTGGCAACTTGTTAAATGCAAAACTAATGAAGACAATTATCATCATCCATTGCATCAGCAGTCTTTCTTCCGGACCGCCACGCCGAACTGATCTATTTGCAGATATTTTTACGTCACTGGATAATTGTTAAATAGAAAGCGACGCGTGTTTTATGAAGAAAAAGAAATCAAAGTTTTTGTGAAGAAAAAGAAAACCAAGGGGAAACGTTAAATGATTAATTTAATTACCGCTTCATTAAGTTACAGGTCTCACCCGCCCCAACTACGAGCTCTTGTTGGAGGAGAATGGGTGAGTTTAAGTATTTTTTTTACTTGTCGATATTTTTAATTATAATAATTATTCCTTTTGATTATAATTTAAAGTCTATTATTACTGATAAATAAACATTTTTTTCTATACTTTTAATAAATATTTAACACTCGCACATTCCTGCATCGTGTTCATAAAGAAAAAT
The DNA here is from genome assembly GCA_963969285.1 of Odontomyia ornata. Classification (NCBI taxonomy): domain Eukaryota; kingdom Metazoa; phylum Arthropoda; class Insecta; order Diptera; family Stratiomyidae; genus Odontomyia; species Odontomyia ornata. The sequence goes on along the minus strand of OZ017738.1, from coordinate 104,859,246 downwards.
CCTTCATCAATTTCTTTTCTTCCCGCGAATGAAATCAAAATGCATTAACAGTAAATTTTGGATAAAAATAATTAATAGTTACTTTAACACTAGAAAGACCGAAATTTTGAACTACCTATAAAGACCAAGTGGGGTCAAATGACTCATTCATGGGTTGTAATGTTTTATTCGTGTATTATGGTTTTAAGTTTTATTTATTAACATCTAATAGTAAATAAAAGAACTTTATAGTAATTAAAAATCTATTAGGTGATAAAAAAAATGAAAATATTAGGCACATTTTTGACATTTTAGCACCTTGTTTACATTACAGGAGCCACACAAAGGCTTTTTACTACTAATACAAGATTTATTGGTTTTGTTCCTGCATTTTTGCACGTAACACCGTTTTCTCTTTCCACTACGTTCTTCTTCAGGCTCTGGGGGTATGATATTATCGGGCTGTGAAGTAGATGGTGTCATCAGGGAGTGGGTATCTTGGCCGACTAACTCCCTTGCCAAGTCAAGAATGAACTTTTTTCTACTGATTTTTTTCTCGGATAGTTTTTTGTACAAAATCCAAGAATAAATTGCTGCCAAATCCAAAATATTATAAAACACTTGCACTGGCCAACGACGAGAAGGTGCTTTGACACTTTATTTCTTGGCCATTTGATCAATAACGTCTACTCCAAATTTCGTAGCATTGTAAAACTTCACCATGTTCGGCTTCTTTTTTGCTTCTTCTGGATCAACAAATACATTAAAGTGAAGTGAACTTAGAATCATAACTGATGGTTTTCCTTGATAAACTGTAAGTGTGCAGGCTTCAAAGTTGTGAATATGTGTTTCATATAAACTAAGGGATGCATTTTTTATAGTAGCTGGAATATCTCTTCGTGTTTTGTTTACCGTACCAACTATTGATGTACGTTTTTCAATTAGCTTTTTAGCTAAACTTACACTGGTGAAAAAATTATCAGTTGTTATATTTCGACCAGTATTCAAGTATGGGTCCATTAGTCGTAATACAACACACTCGCCTAAGCTTTGATATTGTGGACGGCTTACATCTCTTCCTAAATATGGGAAACCATTAAACAAGTACTTTGAATCAACATCAACGCAAAACCAAAACTTGATTCCAAACTTGTCTGGCTTGTTACCCATAAACTGCAAAAATCTACACCGAATTTTTGTGGAAAAAAGCTGTTCGTCAGCAGTAAGGTTTTCACCAGGCTTGTAACATGAAATACTGTTATAGATGACCTTATTCCATACTTCCGAAATTATTGCAAATTTATCTGTTTGCAAACGTTCAGCCCTTTCTGTTCACACATCAAAACGCAGGAAACGCATTATTTCTTTGAAACGATTCCGAGCCGTGTTTTGTGAACAAAACTGAATACCCCGATTTTTGTCCCAAGGGTCATTCACAGCAATATTTTTAGCCCCACAGGCTCCTCGGGCGTAGATAATTGCAATAAAAGTATCTAATTCATTCAATGGGAGTGACCAAGTATTATCTTCAAGTTGGCGGCGAGCTTCGGTTTCAGTACATTTCTGAATATGCCGCAGCATGGAGTCAGTAATGATAAGTTTCCATGGAGATAAAATACTTCCTTTGTAACACCTTTTTGCAAAAGAAGTTGGTCCAGCTTCCTCTGTTAGAATATTCTGTCGTGGACGACGACCAGGTGGATTCAAAACTGATAACTTTCCAGGAGTCCAACTTACACCGCTAGAAGATACCTCGACATCAGTGTTGTGGTGAATAATTTCAGTTTATACTCTGGAACCTCGGCCTCTTCCTCTTCTTAGGTTTGCGCTACGTAAAATCGAGAGAAGTACTGAATCTGAGACAGTGGAGTAAACGCTAATATAATAAAAGGTTTCCTTTTCTCTCAATATAAAAATTTTTATTTTATTTACATCAATATATAAAACAATATTCACCTACCATCAGAATCGCTATGAAACAAAATAGTGATTCGCTAGAAGAATCACTATTTTGTGTAATATTGTAATCACTTTCTTCACTTTCTGAGTCTACATGCAAAATGTGCCTCTCTTCTTCAGTCGGTTCACAATCTGATTGGTCGTCCGGTAAATTTTGCAACACTTCCAATATTTTAGCAGGGCGAAGGGAACGATAAGGGCGAAGGGAACGAACGATAGGTGATAATTTTTAATTAGTATTTATCTTGCTATCGGTATACACATATCAGAATAATGTAAGCAATGACGAAATATTAAAAGTCATAAAACGACAATGACTTCGATGCTATGGTTTTGATAATATGATTGATCAACAACTTCATTGAGGTCATTTGACCACTCTGGTCTTTCTAGTGTTAAAGGATGTTATTAGCTATAAATTAATTGATTTTTTTCTATATTTTTTTAATAAATATTAAATATTCGTAAATTCTTGCCTGTGTTTATAAAGTCAAATCTTTCATCAGTTTCTTTTCTTCCCGCAAATGAAGGCGAAACGCATTCACTGTAAATCTGTGGATAAAAATAATGAATAGATGAATTGCTTAAATAACCCAATCTTGGTCTGTCCATTCCGGGCTTTTCGCATAATATGGGCTAACCATCGGGCGCGCTCCACCGTTTTATTGTTTCCAGGGGCTCTTGCCGGGCAGAGTGGCCTTCCGCTCGTGTGCCCTTTTGTGGTATAGGGTTATGTGATTTGATCACATAATTCTATAACATAAATTGATCACGTTTATATTTCTCTTTTGATGGGAAGGTTAATGCAAATTATGTTTGTATGAGGTTTCCACTCAAAAGTGAAATATATGGCCACGTCTACGTTTGGATCTTGATCCGGTTGGGAGGGTGCAAGGGGGCATCACCTCCATCTGGATGCCTCACTCTTATTTGTGGGTCGTAAGGATCGTCATTAATGACGAAATCTCTGCCAGTCCGTCCGTTTTTGCTCAATTTCAACCCTTAGTAGGTTACCTCGGTCTCAACACCAGTCAACCGGCATTCGACCGCTTCCTAATTCGTGAATGCGAAATATTTTTGCAATGAGTCCTTGTGCTAGGAGGAAAGAACCCGCCCAACGACACCGCAACGCTAGCCTGCCAGCGCATTCACGCGTCCCCAGACAACGCCAAATCTCAGCGGATCTCAACATCCCCTTCCGCTGAGACAGCAGACCATCGCTGCAGTCCTATACGGACATTTTTGTACCTAGATGCACTACAAGCAAACACAAATATTGCTCGTGTATGTTGCCTTCCCCTGGACCCCAAATGCAAAAAAAAGACATATCAAATTCAGAAAGTGCTAAGACCTTTATTTCATACTCTACTAGACTACAATTGAAAATTTTTTGAGGACGTGCTGAAAGAAACTTGAAATATTTGATAAGCTATTGAGGGACAACCCTTTCTGACCTTTCACAAAGTTTGAATTTTGTAGCTTCTATAGTTTCTGAAGAAATTCTTTATAACGCTGGCGGACTGACACACAGATGGACATACGTACAGATAGGATATGAATATAAAAGGTTTTGTAAAATTTCTTTCACAAAGCCCTGAAAATCATGGGGCTAGATCTATTAACAAATAACTTAGAGTTTAAAATTCATTGAACTTTGCTAATAATATAGGAAGTAGCAATGTCGCCAGTGAAATTGTATTGGTATCATTAAACTGGATGAAATAAGCGTTTTAAATAGTTCTTTAAAAGATTTTTTATGAAATAAGTTTCAATAAAATTTATCAACGTTATAGCCTTACTTCTTACTTCTTATTATAAGAAGCGTATACGATTTTTATACTGCAAACACCTTTAAGATTCAGGTCAGTCTATGATTGTAGGAATGTGGGAAGAAAATGTTGGGTGGTTAAAGTGGAGTCCCTTCAAAGCAAGAAAATATTTGTTATGCATGGCATTAGAGTTAAATCATTCTACATATCCGCATATTGCAGGTTAAGTACAAAACCCTTTTGACACGAGCGTCATTCTGTCTACTCAACTTGTTTTGTCTTATTGCTTCATTCAATAATCATCTTTACTACTGGTATGTGGTTTTGGTGATTTCAATTTCCTTATTTGGTGTTCCAGTCTAAAGCTGTATTAAACTGCCAAATTCCTAGAATATTATGGTTTCCGAGAAAGTATGGTGTAAGGTTTCTCGACAATTCCCGAAGGTTTTGCCCAAGTACTATAAATTTCAAAATTTCCTCTGCAAGTAATTAAATATAACAAAAACTCATTTCCTAAGAAGAGCCAGCTCATTCAAATTATAAGAAAATTAGTCGGCCATGAACTCATTTCCAAAAAGGATTTACAAACCTGTCAACATCAAGTTGTACGAATTGTGTAAAAACACCATTCAATTCATGTAAAGTACCCCGCCTAGCTACGGTGAAATGAAGACAACACGCTCTTTGCTTATACTCATAAATCGCTCTTGTTCTAGAAAATGATTTTGAAATTACGACGTTTTCAGATAGAGCATACAGCTCAAGTAAAAATAAGGAATTGAGTGTGTACCTGTCATCTTTATTATGACCACCAAGCTTCCAGGAAAAAGATGAATGGTCTATTTATTTTCATCATCATCGCCGTCGTCATCATCATCATCATTATTACCTGTGCACGGAAGGGGCACCTTCAAAGAAGACAGATTTTCCCAGCAAAGAAAGCTGAAGACAACGGAAGTGTTGGATGATTTTATGAAGGCTTGAGGCTGCCAGAATGAAATTTCCACGTAATAAACTTTATATACGAGCAAATTTTCTATTGCTCCGGCAACCGAAGGTAATTAAAGACAAACAACTTTGAATCCTGAGTGGATTTAAAGTGTCAGGTAACGCTGATGTATCGGAAGATGACGCTCTCTAGATTTGTAGAACAAATTGAGTTTACCTAACGTATTCCTAAAGGATAATATACCAAATATCGGCAAACTGGCAGATAGTATGTACAAACTATTAATTTGCATACTAAATAATAAGCTACTACTCAATTGAATGATTTATTGTTGTATTTGTTTATTCTTGAAGAGAATTTGAATGTAATTATCTACTGTCTAATATAAAATAAGTATGTATAATCTGCTCACCATCACCAAATATATGAGTTATGTTTGGATTTATTTCGAAGCATAAACGCTGACTTACGGTTTTGGCGATGTTATCAGCAATTTAAATATTCACATATTCAAATAAAAGTCGATAACATTATTTTTTGCCAATATTCGAAGGCTACAGATAGTTCTTTTTTAATGCACCAAGATGAAAAATCTCAAGGGTTATTAACATATATATTCGTGCATTTGGACATCAATTGATACAATATGTTTTTTAATTCTGACTGTGTCCCAATTATACTCGTATATCACATATATAGACGGCCCACCGATAAAAAGATAAAATATCCTCCGCATTTGAGTTCACAAGACCAACAATTCCAATGGAGATACTCATTTGCTGGATTCGTTGGGGCTAGTCGAGCTGGGACAAAGCAATCTAGATATTGGTGGCTGAATGACAATGTCTAAATAATTCGTAGTTATTCGTAAGATTTTGTAAAATCGTTTGACAAAACCCTACTAAAATCGCGTCCTGTCGGTCCGTCTGACCATCCGTGTGTCACAGCAATTTAAGCTTTAAACATCAAATATTGTGTGTATGTGTAGAGTGGTGCTCTCTTCAAAGTTCAACTGCCAAAAAATTTTATAAGGTATTTAAGGGAGCTCCCAATTTAGGGGAGTCGCCCTCGAAAAAAAATTTCATCAAACGTAGTCAATACGGATATCAAATGAAAGACCTTGATAAGAATTTTTCAAAACAGGTCTTAAACTGCCATTTTTGCTTCGAGGGGTGCACAGGGAGGGAAACTACACGAAAAATTTATGCAAACCCCCCCTCCCCGCCATTGGACATCACTGTGTTCTGAAAAATCTGAAAAAAATTATCGAAGTAGGTGTTAATGAGTACAACAACACCAAATACTTTAGAAGTCAAAATTTGCTCAACCTTATTAAAAATAGTATGATCTTCGCATTTCACATTTTCCCTGATAAAATCGTATAAGTCCCTTAAACTCAACGAAATTCGATATAGAAGGTCTTCATATGTTGTCAGTTGGATGAAAATCGAATGATATACACGGAAGCTGTAGCCATTTGAAATTTCTCCAATTACAACATCAATAACACATGACTTCGGTATTTTATTGATTTTCCATTGAATTAGAAACTACAGTTTTGATTTGATCTTCTTAAAATTTGCAAGTAAGATCAATAACATAAATATTATTGAGAATTCGCAATTTGAATGACTTTTATTATTTTGCAACAAAATGGTGACCGTTGAGAATAGAGAAACAATGACTTTTATTTTAAGCGAGCATATCTCTTTGACATGTTTCTTGATTTCATTCGGTGCTAGTGACTGCATTTCGGAGAAGTTGAGTACAAGACCCTTCTGTCATGAGCGCAAGTCTGTCGGCTTAACTTGTTTTGCTTCACTATCGAGTTTCAGGCAGAGTTCTTTGGCAGTTGTTCATTATCGTGACAAAATGTTGATGTGGTCCACAAAGGCTACTACTTGGCTCCTCTTGAATAGCAATGTGTGTTATAACTTACTACTGAGCCAAATTGAGTAGCAAAGAGGCCAGCCCATCCCCCTATTTTAGTCCGATATTTAAGTCAAAGCCATCGGTGAGTTGGCTATTGAAGCGGACTCGGGAGGTCCTCGCCGACGTTATTATCATTTTGGTAAGACGGACTAATTTGGCCGGGATGCCAAAGCAAAGCATTATTTGGTACAGTACGTTGCGATGAATACTGTGGTATGCTCACTGAAAGTCAACGAAAATTTGTTGCACATCTATGTTGAACACTTAGCATTTTTCAAGTACCTGCTTCACTGTGAACAATTTGCCTCTAGACGACTTACCTCCTCTAACTCTCTTGACACTCCCTTATAATAATGTTAGCTTATGATCCGATTTTATTTTCCATGATCTTTGAAAATGTTTTGTACGCCGTACGAAGTAGTGATATGCCTATATAATATTCGCACTGTAGCTTGTCTCATTTTTTGTGAATAGGGAATATAATCGATTGGCTCCACTCTTTTGGCATATGTTCTTGTTGCTTTATCAACATTGCTGCCACCATTTTTGATGAGCTCCACTGGAATCTCATCTGTGCTCGGCGCTATATTATTCGTTTGGGCTTTGGTGGTAAAACAAACTTCATCCAGAGTTGGTGGGTCCAATTGTAAGTCTTCAAAAACATCTACAGGCTCAAATGTTCTGGAGCTGTGCGAAGGATTAAGGAGGTTCTTGAAATATGATGCTCATTTTTCTTTATCTTGGTATCGTCAGCCATGATCGCGAGAGGGCATGGTGTTATTTATTTCAGAAAATCAACTTACTGACTAATAGTCCAATTACAAGTCAATTAATGCAATATTTATATACGTACGTTTGAATTCAAAATATGAAAGAAGATACAGAAAAAAGATCACAAGACGATATCAAAAATTAATATTTATAGAAATATTTATAAATTTGATTTTTCATTGAAGTTTTGAATACGCCAAGAGACTGTGGTAGAGGACCAAGACTTCGCTGTTTGTGCATACGAGGTAAGCGTAGTAAGGGAAAGGGGAAGAAGGTGTTAGTACGTGCATACGGAACCTGAAATTGAAGCGAGGATCTATTAGGGCGAGCAACGTCGAGTGCATTTATTAACCTGCATACATTTTGAGGTAAAAGGCTATGATGAAGCTTGAAAAAAAGACATCAATCAAGGAAAGATCGTCTGGACTCGATGATAGGAAGGTTCAAAGTATGTAGTCGGTCATCATAAGGGGAGTAAGGAAGATTAAATTTGAAGAATAGAGACAGTGGGAATCTCGATGAACTGACTCAAGAGCATCGATGTGCTTCCTGTGGTACGGACTCCAAATTTGGGAGCAGTACTCCAAAAGATTATGTACTAGTGAGAAGTAAAGACACATACAAAATGTGATATGATGGAATGACGAAGCGGATCGTAAAATAAATCCAGTTAAGCGGGAGGCTTTCTTGATCATTAGAGCAATGTAGAGACCAAACTTCAGTTTACAATCGAAAAGCACACCAAGATCCTTGAAGGAGGTTACATTGCTCAAAGGGATACCAACAAGCCTATACGTTGAGAAAAGAGGACATTTTTTACAGCAGAATGTCACCTGATGGCATTTGGAAACATTCAAGGAGAGATGGTTTGATTCACACCAGTCACTAAGACGCTGAAGATCAGTTTGAAGGATATCCACATCTAACAGGGAATTAATAACTTGAAAAATCTTGAAGTCATCTGCATAAAGGGGACAAGGAGATGTTATAACAGAAGGTAGATCATTGATAAAAAGTAAAGATAGTATGGGGCCAAGACTGAACCTTGCGGAACTCCCGAGCTTGGGTGGAAAGAAGAGAAGCAAGAGTTTAAAGTGAATACACATTGACGATTCAGGATATACGAGAGAAGCCAGGAAAAGAGGCAACTAGGGACATTGAACCCTAAAAGTTTCTCAAATAGGAGAGAGTAATCCACTGAATCTAAGGTTGTTGTTGTTCGAGGGCAGTTGCAATATGATAGGCAAAAGAAAGTAAATTTGTAAGGGTAGATCTGCCTCTGACAAAACCATGTTGTTGGTCTGCTAAAGATGGGAGGACAAGTGGGTACAGCACATCAAAAGCTATCTTTTCAAGAATTTTACAAAAACAAGGAGAAGGGAAAAGAGGACGATAGTTTGAGACGATATTACGATCACCAGATTTGAAGATAGGAAAAATGTGGGCAATTTTCCATTGGGAGCGGAAAACCCCACAAGATAAACTCAAGTTAAAAATAGTTGAAAGGGGAACACAAAGCGAAGATAAGAAAGATTTTGCTAGAAAATTTGGAATGCCATCCGGGATCCCAGTGGTGCTGTTGTCAAGATTATTTAAGAGTTGCTCAACCTGCATGGGGTTGGTACAAAAATGAGTAGAAGAAAAAGAGCAAGAAAATTGGTTGAAGGTAGGGGAATGCTTAGCCCTGCCAAAAAAGGAAGAAAAATAAGAAGCGGAGAGTTCACAAGCTTCTTGAGGAGAAGACAATGTCACGTCATCTAGACTAAAATTATCAGGGGCATGATGAGAGGTCCTTAAAGACTTTATGTACGACCAGAACGCACGAGTTTGATTCGACATTAACGTAGTTTCAATTTGGTTAACATGTGCATTAAGTGCAAAAGTGGCAATTCTCTTGGCTACTGCACGACGCTTTTTGAATTTAGCGAGGTCAATTGGAAGACCACTTAATAAGAATTTTCCGCGGGCAGCATCTTTAGCTTTAATTGCAGTGGCAACGTCTAAATTAAACCAAGGAGCGTCTTTAGGTCTTCTTGTTGGACACACAGAAGTGAATTGCGAGATTAAGGACAAGAAAAAATATATAGAGCTTATCAACAAAATCTTCAGTGTGGAGATCGCTGAAGAAGAAATACTAATTCACGGCATTAAGGCTAGCTTCCGTGCCCGATAAATCGGCTTTTAAAAATTAATGTGGGAAGGTGAGGAATTCTTCAAAAAACGAGTAGATGTGGTAGCAAGCTCTATAGAGAGCGGTGGATGGTGGGGATCAGGTTTGAGGATGAGAGTGCCACCGATGCGGACAAAGAAGAAGGTGGCAAGTTGGAAAGAACAAAATCAAGCAATTTGTTATAGGCATTAGGAAAAGTGTTGTGTTGGGTGAAAGAATAGAGGGAAATAAAAGAAGAAAGAGCTAAAGACACGCTTCCGCCAGAAGCTATGGTGACATACAAATCATTCCAAACAATAGAGGGGAAATTGAAGTCACTACAGACCAATATCGGGGTAGAAGGTAAACGAGCATTGATGTAGCTCGAGAATTCTGCCAAGAAATGTTCGTAAACAATAGCAGGGCTGCTAACAGCGTTTGAGGCTTTTCACAACTTTGTATGCTTGTCTTGTGTTGTTGCTCACTAAACTTACATGTATACTTCTCAAATGGTTGTAATAGTATTTTCTTTCCTTAATTCAAATTACCTTATTTGCCACCCTTCTGAGATTTTCATTTTTTTTTGTCCTAATTTTCTAATCCATGTATTTCTTTTACGCCTGATTTCCTTGTCTAATGCATTTTGGCACTCATAGTCAAACCAATCATTTCTGATACGCTAGGCTTGATGACCGAATGTATGTTTTTCCACGGTCTAAATAGCCGCTTTCACTTCTATCGAGAGCTCGTTATACATATTTTGTCAATGAATGTGTATTGCTGAGTTCATTATATTATCAGTCATTGACAAGCGAACACGAAAAACATACATGAGATGTGCATTCTGACTGGTTTCATCCTGGGACCAAGAATGCATCTCCAATCTCGCATAAGAGATCTTCCCCGTTGCATCGGCAAGAGATAAATGATTGCCTTGAGACTGAAAAAATTTTTTACGTGCATCAAAAACGTGCGCATTTGTTGCAGAACGGGCAGCCGGGTCGTTTAAAAATTTTCAGGACTCATGCGTCTTATTTCCTTCGTCTCAACTTCGTGTTCTTATCATCTAAGAAAACTGAATTTACCTGTTTTAAGACGGAAAAAGCTGAAGCGTATGATCTTGCCTATTGATGGAGCTTATAAATTGCCCAGAGGACTAATCATCAATGGTAAGGCTCACGGCTAGCAAAATCTAATGGATTATGGGACCAGGAATTTTATAGCTCCAAGCTAGTCCTGTGGAAGTTCAATGTTTTACACAGGTTATACGAAACAGAAAATATAGAAGAGATATTGCAGGCCCTTTTTTCCCATCCCGTCCATGTTGAAGGTGTCCACAACAAAGTAGTTGTTGATTGTATGCTGTTTATGAGGATTTTACAGAAAAAGGCAGTCCAATCAATGTTAACAAGAGCCAAATAAGGGGTGGGTGGTGTTGGGATTGATAACCTTTATTTCGTCTTAGGGATCATTGCGCTCTTCATTGGCTAGCAATAAGCATTCTTCTCAAAGTGCTGGAAAGTATCCAGGCCTATAATGATCAGTAAGAAGTCAAAAAATGCAAGACCATGGTTTTAGTACCATCCATTATGTATGCTATATGTGACTGAGAATAGGCTTTAGAGGCTGATAAGGAGAAAAGGCAGTACCACAATCTATGCACCAGCTGACTTAACACTCTAACAATATGGATCTAGACTAGGGCGGCAGGATCTAGAGTAGGGCTATTGATGTACATTTCAAAGTTTCCGGAATACTCTGTAGGTGACAGTTGATTTTAAAAACATCTTAAGCCCCACTAGATGGCTTAATATTTTAGAAATGCTGAAAACTTCTTTTCAAGTCCAGAATATTGGATGGGGATTCCAATACCTTAAGATTAGAACCTGCTTCATGATACATTGTAAACACAGTGAAAGTCACACCCAGTATTTCCCAAGGATCCATCCTAAATTCAGACCTGTGAGCATCTCATACTAGCGTGCGCAGCTTAGACTAAGAATAGTAATGTACCAAGCGAGAACTACGAAAAAAACTCGCGTGCTCTGGATTGCACCGGAAGTACTTAAAGTAATCATCCTTACCTAAAAATTGGTTCCCTTAATAGAGACAATTAGCACCGGGGAAGAACTGATTGAATTGAAATTACTATTTTCCTGAAAATCAACATGAAGATTAATTTTTCTGAGGAAACCAGGGCAACAGCTAATAAGCCTACTTCAGGCGTATCAGCTTTGAGTCGTCTAATGGTGAGCTTAGAGGGTCCAACTTATCAGATAGGCAACTTCTGATGAGTTTTGAACTGTTGGTGTTGCTGTATGGATCAGAGACATAGAGCAATGCTATCAGCAACGAACTACACCAGAGATAGTCAGTACAGGTCTAGAGACAAGGGACGCTAAGGGTATCCACATATCTGATAGGTAGCGCAGTGTTCTCTATAACTTCTGAAGAGACTCCCTCTGAGAAGTACAATCAGAATTATTTTTGTCATTTAACTAAGATGTTAAATGGGATTCCAATCTCTGGCAGGAAAGTAATGCTTATGTTGCTTGTACAATTTATGTACATTATATATGTAATCCAGCTCTTCTTTGAATTTGAGAACATTTCCTTCGATTACATAGTCTGAAGATGCTATACCCACTTAACATTGGAAGGGTCTCCATCATTGACAGGTAAAGTTGGACCGTCACCTCTTGATGATGACCACTGGATATCCAACCAAAAGCATGAATAGCAAGCGTGGTGCATTATATTCTCGCATAATAGCGCAAGGCTAGGAACCCCGCCTGATAGAAACTAATTGCAATGAAACCTGAAAAAAGCCTGGAACTGGATTGGAATAATGCAAACAACTCCATAAATAAAACAATGAATTCACAATTGGATCCTTGAATGTCCGATTACTCAACAGTCTGGTACTATTAAAACATTATCACAATAGGCCAGTTGATACAAATGAATGTGCTGGCAGTCCAGGATACAAAATAGACTGGTAGCGGTATTATCGGCATGAGATTGAACAGAATATTTAAAAGTGGGAAGTCTGGTGCAAGCCAAAAATTTAGAGTGGCATTTATTGTGAATAGATAATTCAAATTTTAAGTTTTCAACTTTAAACCAATAAACGACACAATGTGTGTAATCCACATCAAAACAAAAGCTTTTAAATTGATAAATATTTATGCCCCAACAAAAGAAAAAAAGACAAGTTGGGTAGACAGACCTATGCTCATGTCAGAAGGGTTTTGTACTCAACTTACAAAATGCCGTAACCAGCAACGAATAAAATCAAGAAACACGTCATGTTCGAGGATCATACTATTATTAACTAAGTTGAAAGAATTTTTTAATTCTGAGCTATTTGTTAAAATTATACCCATAAATATTTCGCTTGATAATTTTTTTAGATTTTTTTAGATCACGGGTGTCCATTCGCGAGGGAGAAAACACATTTTTCATGTATTTCCCCCCCTCTCTGTGCCCCCACTGAAGCAAAAACTGTCAGTTTAAGAACAGTTTTGAAAAGCTCTCTTAGAGAACTTTCATTTGATACTCATATCGGCTACCTTTCATGAAATTTTTTTCAGGGGCCACTCCTTTGTACTGTAAGCATCGATTCATGCCCTATTTTTTCGAATCCTAGAATGGTTACAAAGCCCTTTTGCTAGGAGCTCTCTCCTGCCTCTTCGACTTGTTTCAATTGTATGTAGTCATCCTCATGATATCTATCATTCCTGAAATTTTCATGCAAATCCTAGCAAAGCTGTAGTTTCTAAGTCGGTAAAAAGCGCATATGGCTCCATAGCCATATGTTTCCATAGTAATACAGGGCACATTGTTCCATAGTAATACAGGAAAATTCAAATCGCTATAACTTCGTTAAATACTATTCGATCTTTATGAAACTTTCAGAAAATATCAATCTTATAAATAGTCATCTGTTTGCTAAATTTTATTGAATTTGAGGGTACCATTTAGATTTTATTCGAGAAAACATAAAATCGATAAATCATACTATTACTAACAAAGTTGAGTGAATTTCGACTTCTCATGTATTTGTTGTTGTTGTACTCATTAAGGCCTACATTCATGATTTTTTTCAGATTTTTCGGATGGAAGGTGTCCAATCGCGAGGGGGGGGTACGCGAAAAGTTCGTACATTTCCCCTTCCCCTTCCCCCCTCGGTACTCATAAGGCAATTTTAAGACCAGTTTTGAAAAGATCTCATTGAGACCTTTCCAATGACACCCTACTCGACTACCAATGGTGAAATTTTTTTTTGAGGGGTCAACTCCCTATATGTGGAGACCCCCCTTAGACCCCTTTGAAAAAATTTTTCACCCTTGAACTTTCAAGAGGTCACCACTTCTGACCTTTCCACAAAGTTTCATGGCTGTAGCCTCTATAGTTTCGGAGAAAAAGTGCTGTGACATACAGACGGACGGACGGACGGACGGACGGACGGACGGACGGACGGACAGACGGACACAGGTCGTGATTGCAATAGGGTTTTGTATTTTAGTACAAAACCCTAAAAAAGGTAAAATGTGGAGGATACTTTTAAACCCATCCGGAATACTTTTTTGAATCATTGTCGACAAACAATTTAACGCAAATGAAGACAATCATTGAGGGACAGCTGGACAGCCATCACGACTGGGTGTCATGTCCATGACTTTTCATGGAGCAAGTTGTGATTTGGACCACTACTTGGTCAAATCAATATTTTGATAGAATCTGTCAAAGGCATTTAAAAAGAATCCCAGCCCTCTACAAAAGTTCAACAACGGAAATCTCAACGCATCATCAATTGCTCAAGATATACATGACTACCTCTAAACCAAACTATCTCCTATTCTGAAAAGTATTTCGGAAAGGACAAGCAATGAACTATGAATGTAGATGAAAACCGCAACTCAAACTGCAGCAGAACAATCGATTGGATATGTAGCCTAGCGTAGAAAAAAGACTAGTTTGAAAATGGATGTCAGAATGCTCTAGATTCGTAAATTAAGAGTATATAGAATATGTACATAGAAATATAAGGACAAAAAGAGTGATCCATGGAAGCCTCCAACAAGTAGCAAATAGAATTATGGGTAGTAAGAATAATGGAAAGTAAGAAAAAGAAGTACTACGACGTCAAATTAAGATCTAACAACAAAAACCTAGCAAACAACAGATTGAGACACACCTATAAGGTAGTGACATGTATAAGGGAAGGATACTAGTCCAACAAAACACTTAAAAAGAATGAAGTGGTTATACAATTTCGAGGACCACAAAAGAATCTAGGAAATATGAGTTGCATATTTTAAAGAGCTTTTTAGTTTATGCGATATCCCAAGACCATCAAACTCAGTTGAAACAATTGATGAGTTCACATTGGCACCTCTAACTTTGAAAGAAACCCACTCTGCTATCAAAAATTTAAAAAAAATTAATAAAGCACCCACCATCTATGTGATTTCAGCAGAATTAATCAAAAATTGTGGTACGACTGCGCCTAAGGCCAAATGCGAGCTTGCCCAGCACATCTGATATCAAGAGCAGATGCAGTGGTGCTAATCAATTGACATCCCTCTCTATAAAAATGTGATAAATTTTTATGGGAAAATCACCAAGGCACATCATTACTTTGTGCATCCGAAAAAATTCTTAGTAACACACTTGAATGTAGACTAACATCATACACTGGAAAAATAATTGGAGGATATCAAGGTGGTAGAGCTGGATAGTCAACCATTGAGCAACTCTTTACAGTGAGACAAATATTTGAAAAATGCTAGGGGTTCAACATCCATGTAGTTGTCTACGTGTTGTAGTGGTCAGTGTGCTCACCTCGTAAGCTGACAACAAGATTTATTTCGTATGGTTTCTCAGTTAGGATACATGCCGATTTGAAACCAGAACGTGACACAGCTAGGTAGACAGACATACGGCAAAAACTTAGTACTGTCCATATCACCTTCTTGAGTGCCAGTACATTCGATCGAGACAATTGGATACTCGAACTATCGCCAAAAGGGACTGTAGTGATAAAACATAAAAAATACCTACGAGTATGTAAACTTAGTACATTTTAAAGTATACAATAGTATTAACTGAAAAATACTGTGTCGTATAATGCTTTAGTAGGAGTTCCTGTAAAACTGGTCCATCTGACGAGAATTGCTGTGTCATCAATAAATTCAGAAGTCAGAATCAATAACCAACTAACTCCTGTTGGACTAAAACAGGGTAATGACCTAGGCCAACTGTTACTTAATCCAGCTTTAGGGTACAGAATACGAAAACTAACTGTCGATACAAAAGGCACATAACTCTTCAAATCGAGCCAAATTGTAGCCTTTGCGAATGACATTAATATTTTGTTACGCTCCTTTTCATCTGTAAAAGACCGCCTACACAAACTGGACCAAAGCAGGTGTGGCTAGAAAATAATGAAGCTCAAATAATAGTCATGAAAAGCCAGAAAAATATCTCCAATGACAAATTGTAACAATAAACGTTTCTAATCTAGAAAATATGGATGAATTCGTTTTTAGGGTTTTGTACTAAAATACAAAACCCTATTGCAATCACGACCTGTGTCCGTCTGTCCGTCCGTCCGTCCGTCCGTCCGTCTGTATGCCACAGCACTTTTTCTCCGAAACTATGAAGGCTACAGCCATGAAACTTTGTAGGAAGGTCAGAAGTGGTGACCTCTTGAAAGTTCAAGGGTAAAAAATTTTCAAAGGGGTTTAAGGGGGTCTCCCCATATAGGGAAGTGACCCCCCAAAAAAAAATTTTCACCATTGGTAGTCGAGTAGGGTGTAATTGGAAAGATCTCAACGAGATCTTTTCAAAACAAGTGTAATGATTTTCAACTTTTCAGATCGAACGCGGAACCGACCTCTCATCGGTTCTAGACGTTAAGTCTGAGTAGTGCCAACGGATGGTACCAACAGGTCAACCAATCCGTGCACCGTAACCCATTCGCGCGGTGACTGCTTGTCGGCCAGCTAGTTCGGAGAGGATTTCGGTCGCGGGTCTCCGAATGGGTTACGCTCAATTACAATATTTCAGCCACCTGAACATGCCCGTTTTCCAAACGCGTCAACAATTACTCATCCAGAACGGGAAACCTACGTTACGTTAATTCTGGATGTGATCTCTCCACAGATCTCAAATCAAAAACGCTACAAAATCCTATAGGCGCGTTACCGAATCACCGACGCGGTACCGAAAAATATGCTACTCGAATTTAAACCGACGAAAACTACTCTAATGAAATGACGAAACAATCAAAGGTACCGCGTACCGCGCGCGACGTGAAACTGACTTCAGCGGATTTGTCGAAACCCTATCCTCGCGACGGCATACCTACCTTACACTCTCTCTTCCCACTGAAAAAGAACGAGCCTCTGGAAAGGAAAGTCTTGGTTAAGTTTTAGCAATTCATGTTGTTTTTTTATTCTAACACATTCATTAAAAATAATCAAAGGGAGTTTTAGCACATCAAACACGAAATATTAGTTCTTCGTCTAAATATTAATAAGGAAGGATAAATTCCAAAAACTAACATTAATTTTAATTCGGGATACAATATTACGAATACTCTACTATTCAACTTATCGTCCCATACTGATTACGTTTCAACTAATAGTTTAAAGTTAATTTTATTCACATCCATCCGAAATTACTGTTTCTTTTTTTGCTTTTACTTTTGTAGGCGATGAATATTTATATTTTGGTTACATGTATCCATTACAAATTTCATCTCGGACAAGATTTAGCGTACAGTTTGTTTATTGGTATAAATCTTAAATTATTTTGTAAGATTAAGTCACTTGAATCAATTTGAGTTTAAACTAAATTAATAAATTGCAATGACATTATTTTTTGTAAATAAAATGTCCTTTAACCTAATATCAATGAGTAAGACGTAATAGATTAAATAGGATTTTGATTTGGAAATTGAAATAAAAATTTTAAATAAGTTATTTTGCCAAATATACTATTCATTCTTTTCCACACGAAATGCAAACTAACTATGAAATTGATTTTTGTTTTCTTCAAACATTAAATTAAGTCTTTAGTATTTCAAGCATGGGCTGACGATTGTAATTTTTATTTATAATTGAGATTTCGCAAGCGTGAATATTTACAGGGTTGAATTGCTAAAAATGGTACTCATTTTATTCTTGTTCTGATCTTTTAAAGAGGAAATAGTTCAAGTTAAAAGCATATGTACTTTTAATTATTCCTTCAAACCAAATTTTAATCTAGAATCAAATCTACGATTGTGACTGTATATGAAGCATCTGTTTCAATTGTGCAGAAATAATTTCACTTTTGAAAATATAGGAATGTAAGGTTGTTTCTTTTTGAGGCAAAGATAATTGTTAATCTCAATACATCATCCAATCTAAAAAGGAAGAGCTAGTCTTGATGATATACTCGTTTATTTGGCGATTAATGCGGGCTGCCTCTTTTTACAAATCTCAACTCTTTAATTCACTTCCAAATGAGTCTATATTATGCAATAGAATAACATCCATTGATTTCCTTCATATTTCTTAGTTTCCGCTTTACATGGTATTGGCTTTATATTTAGCTAATACAAAAAAAATTCGACTGAAGCAGCTCATATATTCTTCCATCTTTCACGTCGCTCTAAAAATCGAGCCATTTAACTGGATCACTTTTTTTTTTTTTTTGAAAATACTTCATGCAAATGGTTCAACGGAAATTTCCATTGGTAGCAACAAGATGTGAACAAATTGCGTTATGGTCCTCAAGTCCTAAAGAGGCACATTCCTGCATTTAAAGTAATTGATTCAATTGAATAACACCCTTTCAGACGCCTTTTAGGCTAGCTCTCGCATTTCAAGTACAAGTCAAGGATAGCTAGAAGATTACTCAACTTGAGAAGCCTATATACTGCAAAATTTTACTGCAAGCGAATGGTTATAAAGCACCACATCACAGCCCCATCAAGCATGATGATCTTTAGTCTTATTTTTCGCTTGAACGACCAAATCGGAACTATATATTCCTCAATTATGTACCCAGAAAACTGCTTCTTTTAGTAACTCTTGGTGGCTAATGGGCACAAGAATATACTCGTAAGTATAACCACAGACCTTTAACGTTTCCGCGAGGCATTTAATAAAGTTCAATTGTCAGGACATACAACTCTATTCGATGCCACTGGATTTAAAGAGGTTTGCATTGAATTAAACAAACACAGACAAGCAGAAAGAAAGAAAAAGAAAATCAATGAGCCTACTATACATATAGTCAAACGATTATCTAGAGAGGCCAATAAACAATTATCGTGCATTAAACGTTAACCAAATCATCATGGAAAGCTTTTCACTTGAGTGGCACATTTAGGGAAGGAAAGTGCAGATGATTACTGTCGGAGTAGACCACTGCTTCATATAATAAATAGGCGACTTTAATATAAATCATATCCGATGGTATTACTAATAATTAAATGGGGATGTTAGGACCGTGAAAAGCAATCAACTCAAAGATTATTACAAATTGAAGTGAAGTTCATCCGTAGAATCAGGGCTAGTAGTCATTATCTCTTATTCAAATGTTTACAATCCCCAGTCCACATCTAAAATAAAGCTTTGGTAATATAGAAGATAATGAATCTTTGACAGACGGTGACATCATTTGTAAACTGAAGATGCGTAAGCTCAAGTTTATCAATTACAACACTGCAACTATTCCTTCAGGTTAACGGATATTTTGGTTAAAAAAAAAAAGTGACGTTCCATTTTTATCGGGATCATTTTTTTTTTTTAGTACCTGTTCGATCCCTCATGTGCCACACTTGTTAGCGCCGCTTGGTAGTTGCTGCGTGCTACGATTTCGACTGCCACGTGGACTTTCCGGGGGACTGGAAGAAGCCGACGCAGGTCCGTCTGGTACGTTATCGAGAGTTCACCCGTCGTGGGATACCCAGATGGTGCCGCTGGAGGCGCAGCCATCCGCAATCCGGAGTGGTGTCCGGGAGTGCCCGGGAACTGTCGCGTGCGCAACGGTGCGCGATCGCGATCCGCATTCCCCTAGTTGAAGCTGGTGACTGCCACTCTTCCCGCGTTCAATGGCACCCCGCGCAACAGATGTGTTACGAAGTCGCAATAAAGCGAAAAAGTAATTCGGACGATTGTCCACTTGAGTGGGAACCACTATTTTTTCTTTCTTTTTCGTTTTCTTTTTTTTTTTAATTATTTTCCCGGCCTCGGAGGTGTTTTTCGAGTCTTATGTTTAAGAAATTGTCTACTCGTAACCTCTCCATGTGGCTGTCAAAATCCACCGCTTGTCACATCGGACAAAACAGCTGTGTGTGGAATGGCACGCCACATGGCGGCAATGTGCCTCTCCATTTGTCGCCAGTGGCATAGTTTTTCGATGGCCACGGTGGAGGGGCATTTCCAGATGGATATGTCTCGAAATGTGTCGGGGTTTGGATTAATTTTATATTTCGAATATTTATATCCACAGATCTAAATATTTGGACAGAAAAGAAATATTTTCTGCGCAACGATATCCGCACGACAGATGAAGTCCGCTGGCACTTCGAGGACATACCCATCTGGCCGGTTGCAAGGGTTCGGGATCGGAATCACTTCGATTCCCGGGCGTAGGCGTCACATTACACAAGTCTTAAAACTGCCTTACGAGTACCGAGGGGGGCAGGGGAAGGGGAAATGTACGAACTTTTCGCGTACCCCCCCTCGCGATTGGACACCTTCCATCCGAAAAATCTGAAAAAAATCACGAATGTAGGCCTTAATGAGTACAACAACAACAAATACATAAGAAGTCGAAATTCACTCAACTTTGTTAGTAATAGTATGATTTATCGATTTTATGTTTTCTTGAATAAAATCTAAGCGGTACCCTTAAACTCAATAAAATTTAGCAAACAGATGACTATTTATAAGATAGATTTTTCCTGAAAGTTTCATAAAGATCGAATGGTATTTAACGAAGTTAAAGCGATTTGAATTTTCCTGTAGTACTATGGAACAATATGCCCTGTATTACTATGGAAACATATGACTATGGAGCCATATGCGCTCTTTACCAACTTAGAAACTACAGCTTTGCTAGGATTTGCATGAAAATTTCAGGAATGATAGGTATCATGAAGATGAGTATATACAATTGAAACAAGTCGGAAAGGCAGGAGAGAGCTCCTAGCAAAAGGGCTTTGTAACCATTCTAAGATTCTAAAAAACAGGCCATGAATCGATGATTACAGTACAGAGGAGTGGCCCCTGAAAAAAAATTTCATCAAAGGTAGTCGATATTAGTATCAACTGAAAGTTCTCTATGAGAGCTTTTCAAAACAGTTCTTAAAGTGACAGTTTTTGCTTCTGTGGGGGCATAGGTGGGGGGGGGGGGGAGGGGAATACATGAAAAATGTGTTTCCTCCCTCGCGTATGGACACCCGTGATCTTGAAAAATCTGAAATAATTATCAAGGGAGATATTTGTGGGCATAACTATAACAAATACCTCAGAAGTCAAAATTCTTTCAACTCTGCTAATAATAGTATGATCCTCAAACATGACATGTTTCTTGATTTTATTCGTTACTGGTTACTGCATTTTGTAAGTTGAGTACAAAACCCTTCTGACATGAGCATAAGTCTGTCTACCCAACTTGTTTGACTCTAAATTGTTGAAATACGAGTATGTTAATGAAACACCGAGAATAAAGTGCGGAGTTCAGCACGCATACAAAACATTCAACTAAGGTTTCGGTATCTTGAAGGCTAGCTGCGTACACAGAAAAACCAAAATCCATGCATACAAATTTATAATATGCCCTTTACTATGCTATGGGTGTAGACACGGACCCTCGCTCAAGCATCTACAAATATTTTAAAAACTTTCCAAAGGATGATCCTGAGGTGCATTTGAGGTGCAAAATGAGAACGATGTAAATGCGATGCAACTACGTGTTGGATGAATTGCTACACAAGCTTCACAGTTAAGGCAGTAATGGAGTGGTCATGTACATCAAATGGACCAAACTTAGGTACCTAAAAAGGTATTTGTCGACAAAACTGAGGGACAAAGACCACTTAGAAAATCCAGAAAGTGCTGGTCTGGCTCGAAGGAAGATGACAGCAAACTGCTACTTGGATTTCAAAGCTAGAGGATCAAGCCGATAGATCAAGATAGCTTAAGGTGGGTCCTATGGAAAATAAAGGCCTCAAATGGGCTGTAGTATTACAATGACGATAATAATGATGACTTCCCCTGTAACAGTTTATCCTATCGTTTCTTATAAATTCAAAATCCTTAAACTTGAAAGTTTCAGTGAGAAACATAATTTAATGCTTTTGCTTGACAATAAATTCAAGGAGATAGTCATTTAGAGCTAAAATTAAGTCAACTTTGATCGAGAGTGGATGAAGCGCATCCATGAGACTATGTCTCAATGAATTTATTTTGAGCCATAGTTACGTTACGTTAAAATTAAGTCAACACATCCATGAGAATATGACTCAATGAATTTATTTTGAACCATGTTGAATTCAACACTAAAATACTAAATTCATTTTTTAAATCTTGTTTTTTTATCCTTTTCAGTGAAGAATCTAGTTGTTGGAAGAGTTGAAAAGGCAGCTTACATTACTGAATACATTATTTATATTGATGTCTGTTGGTCTTCTAGTAGTCAAAGCAACTGATAGCCCAGACTTGATGAAATTTGAAGGCATAATATTGCAGTATTCTTGGGTTCGCCTTGCCGGTAATTTGGTTTTAGTTTCGTGATATCGAGGGCATCTACAGTATGATGCCGAGTAATCAAATACACCGCAGCTGAAACTTTTCTTTTAGCTTCGTCTTAGCCAATCTGCACATACCAGGAGCGAATATGTAATTGCAATTAACGTTTACATAAGGCATGGTGCATTTGACATCCAAATAACCAAATCTTTAACACCAACCTTTTTTTTCTGAAAATGTTCTCACCTTTCTATTCTAAAGTTCAATTATCAACTGTCAAAGAGAATTTTGAATGCTTTTAGTTGTTGTGGTAAAGTTCTTAAAGGAAATAAGATTATCCATTAATTCAGCTTTTTTTAGTATTTGAAGGCGATCAACCATACCCTATCCACAATCCAAATCTTTCAACAAAAAGATTTGTTTTTCCCGGCTTTTGAAGTCTAGGTGAAGTACGGAACCTGTCTTGAATACAGTGCTTTTTTGACTGAAGAAGCTAACTAGTGATTTTGTTTTTATAGCGACTTTTTCCAATTCACTCTCTTTATAGCAAAATTTTTAATTGGATGTTTGGCCACTAAGAATCGAACCATGTTGATTACATCCTGCCATTGAGCGTCGGAGCTTTGTCTGTTTTGTAACTGGTTTTATCAAGAGATATTGCGCAGAATTGCGGGTTGGTTTTTCATGCTTATTTTTATTTATAAATGTTCAATAAAATTTCCTCCACTGTTAAAATATTATCATTTTCAAACATTTATCATTATTATTTGCATGTTTTCTTTCATTATAGTATCTTCAGTTAGTTTTTTTCGGAATTTCAAAGAAGTTGCTGCTGTTGCTAGAGCTACAATCAAGGTGAGAATGCATCGCAGGCTTGTGAGAAAATTTGTGATGTCTACGGTCAAGATACTTTATCAAAAGCCACAGCTAGGAGATGGTTCACTCGCTTTCGTTCTGGAAATTTTGATGTCAAAGATGCACCTCGCTCAGGTCGACCAATCACTGAAAAAGTCGATGAAATCTTACAAAAAATGGAAGAAAAGCGACACATAAGCAGCCATGACACTGCTAATGAATTGCACATCCATCAGCAAACAGTTTTGAACCTTTTGCGTAAGGCTAGATACACAAAAAAACTCGCCGTTTGGATGCCGTATGTATTAACACAAAACAACTTGATCGGCCGAATTCCCATTTGTGAAATGTTAATAAAACGCAACGAAATCGAGCCATTTTTGACGCAAATCATTACGAGCGATGAAAAATGGGTAAAATATGAGAATGTCGTATGAAAAAGGTTAATTATCACAAACGATTTCAAAGCCAGGATTGACACCAAATAAGGTTACGCTGTGTGTATAGTGGGATTGGAAGGGAATTGTTTATCATGAGGTGCTAAAACCTGGCCAAACACTCAATTTGGCACTGTAGGAATTCTAAAAAACCGGCCAGAATTGACCAACAGAAGGGCGTTGTCTTCCATCATGAAAATGCCAGACCACACAATCTTTGATAACTTTGATGCATCCACCGTATAGTCCAGACCTTGCACCCTCAGACTACTATTTGTTTCGGTCTTCCTTAATGAAAAGAAATTCACTTCAAAAAGGGAATGTGAAAATCACTTGGCCAAGTTTTTCGCCGATAAACGACAGAAGCTCTACACAGATGGGATAATGGCTCTACCCAAAATAAAAAAAAAATTAATGTTCAATGCTTTTTAGACTTACCAATATATATACATATATATATTTATATATATATGTATATATATATATATATATATATATATATATATATATATAT
This sequence comes from Odontomyia ornata, assembly GCA_963969285.1. NCBI lineage: Eukaryota > Metazoa > Arthropoda > Insecta > Diptera > Stratiomyidae > Odontomyia > Odontomyia ornata. The sequence continues at coordinate 104,835,177 of OZ017738.1, read as the reverse complement.
ACATATATATATATATATGTATATATAAATATATATATATATATATATATATATATATATATATATATATATATATATATATATATATATATATATATATATATATATATATATATATATATATATATATATATATATATATATATATATATATATATATATATAAAATACAAGTTTCTTTTTAAAAATGCAATAATATCAGTAGAAATCAAATTTTTTTTAATATTTTGGCCTTATTTGCAAGAAAAAACCTTCTCGTTAGTTATAAAATACAATTTCATGGCATGACAGTATGCCATCTTCTCAGCCCAATTTTCCAAGACATTATTGATGATTTCGAGCACTATCTGAATAATGGTTTGTTGAATATTCAATTTCAGTGCTTGAATCATTTGTAGATTTTTTGCTCAACATCTAACTTTCACAGCGCCACATAAAAAGAAGTCGAATCGCAGCTTCAAGGCAGCTAATTGCCATCGCCAAGGTAGCTGATTACACGATTTCCAAAGTTTGTGCGCAACAATCGATTTTTTGATGATGTATGGCATGGCGCGCCATATTTTCGAAACCAAAGCTCAGTCAAGTCCAAGTCCTCAATCTCCGGACACAACAAATCAGTTACCGTGCCTCTTTAGTGCTTCCTGTTGACCAAAACAGCATTTCCAGCCTCATTTTCAAAGAAAAATGGTCCATCGATGTCACCACTCCAGAATCCACAACACACTGCCACTAACTGAGGATGGATTGGCTTCTCAATAATCAAGTGTGGGTTTTCTCAGCCCCAGATCCTGCAGTTTCATTTGTTCACATAGCCGCCGAGATAGAAATGTGCCTTATCAGAAAAGATGATTTTTTGAGAAAAATCGGCATCCAGTTCGATTTCAATATTTTCCAACGATATTCAAGCGGAAATCAATTCATTTCGTTCCGCAGAAGGTTAATACTGACTAACTAACATTTTTTTATTCTTCCTCCCCTGTATTAACACCAGAACCGCAGTTAAAAAACGCCGTGGCTATCGAAAGCTAGAAAAACTGTAAATATAATGGTCTGCCCAGTCAGCCCTCATGACCAGCGTTTAGTGATCGTGTCCGCTTATGGGGCTAGTGTAGATAAGTAAGATTCTGTGACTCATGAGTGATAGGTACAACTGTCCCTCACGAGGTGGTTAGTAGATATTAGATGTGTAGGCAATTGATAGTAAAAATACTTGAAGGGATTGTTACAAGGAAGGAAACTCATGACCCTCTTTGAGATTAGATAATTTACAAGAAACACTAAACTAATATTACTGGCCATCATATAGATTGGCCGCTTATGTCTCAAATTTAGAGTTATATTTTATTTTAAAAAATAAATCAATTCATGATAGATTATCAAGAAGTAAGATGCTATCAGCACATATAGGCTTCAAAAACGTCAAACTAACTTATGTCGTGAAAGAGTAACCTCTTTACATTAGTGGATTGGTGCAAATTTAATGGTTTTTGGAGTTTTATTATTTTTTGGTAAACAAGAAAACTGTAGTGTCTTTATGTCACTGTTTTAGATGTACTTGGTTGCGGTTCTTTTGCAGCCTTTTCCTGTCTCTGTTGTTTTGTCTTAAGAAGGTATTCGGATTGTTTCACTGGTATATTCATATCAATTTCCTAGAAGTCCTGAATCGCTAATAGCGTGAGGTTTTTCTGTAGATCATGTACTATCTTCTCGATCTCTGATGCCTTGACCGGATTGTTGGCTATAGGCTAGGTGGGTAATTCACAATTTTCTACAGTGGCAAAAAAGATTTGTTTAATTTGGTTAATTTTTTTGTTGGGTTTTTCCCGCAATGCCACCACTTGCGGATATGTGTATTTCATTAGAACCTTTCTGGACATCGCCAACCGGGTTCCTTTTATTTGTAAACTCGTCTTTTTTTAGTTGAGGAAAATCCATTTGAGCAAAATCTTGAAGGTCAAGTTCATTGTATTTATTTTTTGGGGTTTTATAAAATAATTTTACAAAACCCTACTGAAATCGCGACCTGCCTGTCCATCCGTCCGTGTGTCACAGCAGTTTTTCTCGCAAAGTACTTAAGCTAAAACCAGCAAATTTTACATTTAGGTGTAAAGTGGGGCTCTCTTGAAAGTTCAATTACTAAAAAATTGTATGAGGTATTTAAGGGGGATCTCCCCATATAGGGGAATAGCCCACGAAAAAAATAAATTTCATCAAAGGTAGTCAATATGGATATTATATTAAAGGTCTTAAGGAGAACTTTTCAAAACAGGTCTTAAACTGACATTTTTGCTTCAGGGGGCGCACATGAAGGGGAAATGCATGAAAAATGTGTGTGTGTGTGTCCCCCACGATTGGACACCCGCGATCCAAAAAACCTGAAAAAAATCATAGAGGTAGATGTTTATGAGTACAACAAAATCAGATACCTTAGAAGTCAAAAATCGTGCAAGTTTGTTAGTAATAGTATGATCTTCGAATTTCACATTTTCCCCAATAAAATCTTAAACGTACCCTCAAACTCAACAAAATTCGACGTAGTTACACATAAGGGCCTTATACTAAAAATCAACAACACACGGTTTTGGTATTTTAAGGACTTCTCATCGGTTCAGACACTGCAATTTTGATTCGACTTACTCAAAATTCCAGATAAGATTTATAATAATAAATATTTATTCTGGAATTTATGATTTGAGTGATTTTCGTTGGTTTGGAAAAAAATGGCAACCGTTGAAAATGGAGAAAAATGGATTTTTCTTTAAACTTGCACATCTCTTTGACAAGTTTCTTGACTTCATTTGTTGCTGGTGGCCGTATTTTGGAGTGGTTGGGTACAAAATTCTTCTGACATGAGCGTAAGTCTGTCTACCCAACTTGTTTTATTTATAATTGCCCGAGCTTCTCTGTCTGATAGGTTTAGAATCGAGCTGACTTCTACCTCGTGCTTGTACTTCACCCATTTACGGCATGAGTGGTACGAAGCTGTATGATCTTTACTATTGTAAAGTAAACATTTTGTGTCCTTGCAAAACCCATTGCATTCGGTTGAGCTGCATTTAAGGCATCTGAGCGCCTTGTCCTTGCAGATGAGGGTGGCATGTCCTAACATGTCGCAGTTTCTGCATTGTCTGGGCCCAAATTTTTTAGTAATCCACTTTAGCATTAAAGTATGCCATTTTTAGAAAGTCCGGGAAGTGTTGCCTGAGACCGTTATCTTGACTGATTGGGTTGGGATGAAGTTGTCTGCTTTTTCAGGATGTATCCTGTTCAGTCTTGTAGCGTTGATAAGTTTGATGTTTTTTAAAAGCAGCCCCATCTTGTTACAGGTTCTAGCAATTTCAATCAACTCCTTCAGGTCAAAGTCCAATTTGACATCACGAATTATCCCATACTTGCAGGTGAAACTGCCTGGAATAAATGCACTAATGTTTTTTTCCTTCAGTACTATATTGTCTGTCGCATCATTGGCTTCTTTAGGTGTTTCAAAGAAAACTTTGAGCCTAAGCCCATTTTGCTTAGCATTTGTTACGTTGCATTTTGCATCCTTATTGATAATAGAGAAACTCATAGGCGTTAATCTGGCGGGATCATCGTTGTTTTGCCTTTCCATAATAACTGGAAAATTTTTTTTATAAGAGTCCAAATTGTACTTGAACGATTTGCCCTGTGTTAGTGGGATTGACCTTTCCTTAGTCGCATTTGCCTCATTATCGATGATGACATTATTATTTTTCCCTAAAAGGGTCCCTAGACATCCAACCACCAACACAACACGCGAACAAAATCCGGTTTTTGGTTGGTTGGCAACCGTGTTGTAAACACGTCTTTAGCGATGTTTTAGTTGGAAATCAGGTTGGTGGTTGAGTTAGACCGAAATCAAAATTTTTGATGAGAGTCAATAGGTTTTCGCTTGGTTGGCAACCGAGTTGCAGACACGTATGAAGTGGTGTATGTGTTTGAAATTCGATTGGTGGTTGAGTTGGACCGAAATCAAAATTTTTTGATTTTTGTGAGCGGAGTCAAGAAGTTGTTCGCTATGTTTTCCTGGCTGGGTGAGAGTTGGCAATCATTCATTTATTCTGAATAGTTCATACTGGACGGACATATAGTGAAAATGTCGACGATTCCAAATAATAGTAAATGGCAGGAGTTTTTTGATTTATTTAAAGAATTGCCGGAATTGTGGCAAGTTAAAAGTAATTGTTTCAAAAATAAGACAATGAAAGATACCGCGTGGAAAAATTTAGTCTCAAAGTATCAGGAAATTGAAAAAGACGCGAATATTGATACTTTGGAAAGGCATGTGATGAACATTTGTACGTGTTTTCGACGCGAATTAAAAAAAGTTTTGAATTCCGAAAAGTCTGGAGCTGGCACTGACGACATTTATACTCCGAACTTATGGTATTTTGATACCCTGGAATTTTTGCGAGATCAGGAAGCACAAGGTCCCAGTGTATCCACTTTAGATTTGGAGAATGATCCTGAAATCGAGGTAGCCGAAGTAAGTATTAGTATATTTGCTTTACATGAGATACATTATTTGAGCATCAAGCGGATTTTACTGATTTTTTTCGATCTTTTACAGGAGGCCGTGGAAATGGAGGTATCAAATCGCTGCAAAAAAAGGAAGTCAGAAAGCCAGTATCTAGCCGAGAAAAATGCAGTCCTGAAGGATACATTGGCTCATTTATAGAAGAAGGATGAAGCAGGCGTATATGCTGATTCTTGGGCGACATCGTTCCGGCAGTTATCCTCTACGCAAGAAATTTATGCCAAGCGTGCCATAGAAGAAGTTCTTATTATGGGGCAACTTGAGCAATTGACAATCAATACCGTTAACATGTCGTCTATATCCTCGTCGCATAGATCTTCGACACCGCTGATGGCGTATTCGTCCTCACCTAGTGAAAGTGGTGTTTTCATTGCGTCGAATTTGCGTAGACGAGTGTCGCCATTAGTGGTAACACCAGTTTTGGAAATTCCAAGTGAAAACGCTACCTGGTCAAGAAATCCTGCGCCAGTTTACGAAAATATTCAGTAGCTGCTGGCGGATAATGAGTTTAGTTAATATAGACAAAATATGTATTCTTTTAGTATTATTTTATTTTTTAATAAACATTTTTGCTTAAATTTTGAAAAATAACACGACGTTTTATGTTGATTTTTGCCAAGGAACAGATCCAATTCCATTGAAAAAGATTTTGAGGTCATTTCTGATTTTTTTCGCAGCGTCTTTTGAATTCCTTGCGCTCGTTGGTTCCAAAGGTAACATTTGCCTTTGTTCTGATCTCCAAGCTCCATATTGAATTGTACCAATCTCAGTATTTTCAATGTCTACACTTCCACGCAAATAAACATCTGAATTTTTCTTCGCAGGCAGTTGTGGAGATAGCACGTTACTAGCGCTATAATTGATGTTTTCTTTGGCCGCAAATTTATTTTGTTCAGTAGAATCCTAAAACGGGAAGACAGAATCCCAAAAGCATTTTCGACTATTCTTCTTGCTCTAGAAAGACGATAATTGAATATTATTTCACTATCATCAATATTTTCGCCTCCAAAAGGCTTCATTAAATGCATCCCAAGAGGAGAAGTATCATCACCAACAAACACATACGGCACTTTTATTGTAGTGTTCGGCAGCAGACAAGAGTCTGAAATTCCCAGCATATTTTCGGAAAGTTTTGCGTGAAATTTACAACTTGAAAAAAACCCTGCATCAGATACGCGTCCATTTTTACCTGCTTTTACCATAATGAATTCGTAGTTTGCGTTCATTATCGCTAACAAAACGATGCTGAAGGCTTTTTTATAGGTGAAATAATATGATCCTGAATTAGGTGGTTTCTTTATTTTAATGTGTTTCCCGTCGATTGCTCCGATACATTTTGGGAAATTCCATCTTCTTCCAAATTCTTCTGCTGTTTCCCTCCAATCATTTTCTGATTTTGGTACCTGGAAAAGAGCGCAATATATATTTGAATACTTAATATCACTATTTTTTAAAATTACCTTAATATATCCTTTTAAAGCTTTTATAATTGCAGAGCACGTCTCCATAATAATTATTCCAAGGCTTTGAGGAGATATTGCAGTCAGAAATTTCAAATCTTCAAAGCTTTGTCCACTGGCAAGAAAACGGAGGGTGGCAGAAAGCCTTTCATTGGTCATTATCGCGCCCCTCATTAATGTGTCTTTTTTTCTATAAACGGTTTCACTGCCTTTAGTAGGTCTTCATAAGTTTTATGATCCATTCTTAAAAAGTTTCGTAAGTCATCCGGAGCACTTACACATAGTTCACTCAATAAATTAGTATGTGAAAACTTTTGCCGGTTTAATACCACTCTTTACACCATAATCTTTTCTTTTTTACTTTAATATCATCATCCAAGCATTCACTTATCAGAATATATGATAACACCATGTCTTCACTCATGTTCACACTAAATCTGAATATTTCTCACTGCTGAACGTTCTTCTTCAAGAAGCTTCCTAATACTGATGTTTATTTCATGGTTGAAGAAAATATTTGCGTGTCTGTGGCCATTGTGTTGGCAACCTGGTTGTCAACACGTGTTGTCTTTCTGTACTATGCTTAATGGTGTAGGCGGTGTGAGTTTGAATGGTATGGCAGACATATTGGTGTTTAGTTTAAGTTTTTATTTCCCCCCTTTGCTTGGGACCCGTTGGTGTCCAGCATTTATTCTTCTTCTCTTTCGGTTAGCATTTCTTCCACTGTCACTTATACGAATTATGTTCATTGATCTCGGGCTGGAGAGGCAGTCTTTCGCACCCTGTTCTATTTAGGGACATGCGTTTTTTGTTTTTACACCAAAAATTTACACACTTAACCGCACTAAAATCACAAAATGAAAGAGGATACTCACCTATAATATTTTGTGCTTCATGGCAAGCACTTTGGAGGCACCGATGTCCTCGAATTCAGCTTACTCGAAAATCACTCTACTTGATTGAATGAATGAATGACCTCTAGAGCGTCTGGGAATGACTCACTAACATAATTTTGAGCGGGAAACAGTTGTCAGTGTCAAAATAATATGTGATGTAAAAAGAAACTATTATATTGCCCAGCCAGTATTTCAAGTGTAAAAAGGGTTTTTGTTTTTAATATGTGTTATTTGGAAAATACATTACTTGCCAATAATTATGGGTTTGCTCTCTGAAGAAAATATGTAAAATTTGAATAGCTAGAAAAGATTGAAAAAAAAGCTGTTCTGGCATAGAAAATGAATTAGTTGACAGGGAAGTAATTCTTTTAACTGCAACGAAATTTGAGTTAAACAGAATATATTGATGCAAATTTTATAGTTTGTAGCATTCATGGATTTATAATTTGGTATAAAATACATTAAAAAACATTTTTGGGAAATTTCTTATAAATCGGCCTGATTTATTCAAATGACTTTCCACACAATTTGTTGTGCGTCATTGCCCATAAATCAACTTATTACTAGATTGTTTTTACAAATACATAAATACCGTTGGACATAAAAACCAAAAATAAAGTACAAAAGATTCCTAACCCTATATCAGCTACATTTACTACGGACTAGAATCTACGGCAACATTTCTAGCCTTTCTTAAACTTAAGCAGCAATATACTTCCCATTAAGAAGATAATCGTCCACAATACAATCGAAATGTATCCATTGTAAACGCTTGCTTCGTTCAAGCCCCAACCTTTTTGCAATATTGATCGTAAGGATTCCGTTGAGTAGGTGAGTGGCAAGAATAATGATACTATTTTCAAGACCGGGTACATTCCTTCAATTGGCCAAATGATACCGCAGAGCATAACCATCGGCAAGAAACTGCCCATGGCAACGTAAGTCGCCGTTCGTTCGGTATCGACAGCACACGCAATCACAAATCCAAAGCACATTCCACAAAGACCATTGATGGTACATAAAAGGACGATTAATCCCATGCTGCCGTTGTTGGTCAAGCCGAAAATGTAGAAACTGAATCCAAGCACCAACAGCGTTTGGCAGAACATCAAAGCGAATTGTGTTGTGACCTGGGAGAAAAGGATTTCGAAGCCCGTTATCCCCGACACCAGGCATCGCTCCAGCATTCCTTCGTTACGTTCAATCAGCAACGCTCCCGTTGTCATCGCAACCGACAAGAAAAATATCACCGTAAGGATAACACCGGGTGCTGCGAAATCCGTGAAATTAGGTTCCCTATCACCATACACGGGTTTATTCCAATCCAATGGTATTCGGCCCACTTTGGGATTTAACTCGCAGTCCGTAAGAATGTCTTCCACGAAATCAAAATAAGTGTATTGTATGTCCCGATATAACATCGTACTGATTTGTTGATCTGGAAAATAATGAAAAAGGATAGTATTAGGAAAAAATTTCAATACGAGTAAGTTATGGTTAAATGATTTTGAAAAATTGACAAAAGTTTTATTTTGGAATATTCCGATAAATTTTCAACAGGCAACGTAAATATACGTTAATACGTACATATTTATTGACCTTTTCCTTGTACAATGTACATATATGTTATTTGAATATACACGAGAGAAATGAAACATACTGACAGTGATACAAATTATCTAGTAACTAGCAATAGATAAAATTTTGTCGTAACCAATATGCCTACATCAATAATCCGAGGGTAGTCCCAAAAGTATCCGACCTGACTTATGAATACAGGTAGTTTAAAAAAAAACAATTACTGTGACAATGCCAGCTTTCAATAACTCAATTTGAAAAATTCATAACGGTACGTTTATTATTATTTTTCACAGACATCCAAAGTGAACGCATTCAGTGAATTTGTAAATATTGAAAGGTCTCAAAGGTCTCAGTCCAACCGATATCATAGCCGAGTTGGATTCTACTCTGGGAAAGTCTGCTCCTTCGTTTACAATGGTCAAATATTAGGTAGCTGAGTTTTTTTCTCTCGTATTTGCAAGAAGGCGACGAGACTACCCACTAAACACCTCCCCTCTCAACCTGAGAACCTAGCCTGGAACCGTTTGACACATCACTTCGGGCCAGGTCTCGTTTTGTTACGCCGTGAGGCACTTTCAAGCTGGGGGATCCCTTTGCTAGCAAAATGTGTGACAGCCATTGTCTTCCGCTCTTGGGCAATACCGATAATCGGGGAACCGTGACTTACCAAACACCCATGCCACTCAAAAGCTGGGTCAGATAGAAGTCAGTCTTACCATGCCTTGAATTTAGCCACGGTCTCACATCCGGGATGAGGCGCGCAGTCCACCTTCCCTTCATGCAATTCACCCAAGACTGCAGCCAATCAGTGAGTGAGCGCTGTCTATCTCAGCGGGCAACCATCTCCTTTGCATCTTCATTTCGACGCAGGTAAATAGAGCGGCACTCTCTAGCAAGGAGGCCGACAGGTATCACGCCTGCAATGACTTTCACCGCTGAATCACAGATTGTCGGATACGAAGATGCAAGCCTCAGCGCTGCTCTTCTCTGTACCTGTGCCAGGCGTTTTTGATAAAACTGAGCATACAGCATTCATCAAGAGGCGTCTTTTTGATGGGCTGGGTCCAGCTACGTTGGCCATAGGTCGACTCAGAGCCGATAGTCCCGAAGCAGCCTTCTCGCCCGTTGCCCTTATTGCTCAGAGAAACTCATAGCTGAGTTTAAGCAAGGTCGTATGAGCTGCCAAAATGTACACCGCAGTGGCCAACCAAGTGAAGTCACTACGTCAGGAAATGTGAAGAAAATCCACAAAATGGTATTGTGTGACCGTCGCCTAAAAGTGCGCGAGATAGCTGGCTGGCATTTCAAAAAAAGCTGTGCATCGCATTTTGCTTGAAAATTTGCACATGAGAAAGCTGTGCGCAAGATAGGTGCCGCGTTTGCTCACAATGGAGCGCAAACAGCAACGTAAGGATGTTTTTATCGAGTGTTTGACAATGTTTCGCAGCAATGAAGCCGAGTTTTTGCGTCAATTCATAACCATGGACGAAACATGGGTCCATCATTTTACACTTGAGACCAAGGAGAAGTCAAAGCAGTGGACTGAAAAGAGAGAGACGGCTCCACAGAAAGCAAAGACAGTTCAGTCAGCTGGCAAGGTCATAGTATCCGTTTTCTGAAATGCGCGTAGAATAACATTTGTCGATTATCTTGAAGAAGGAAAAACAATCAAAGGCGCATATTATGCAGCCTTATTACAGCGTTGGAGTGATGAAATCAAGAAAGAACGGCCCCATCTTACGAAAAAGAAAGTGTTGTTTCATCACGACAACGCACCAGTCAACACGTGCGTCATTGCGATGGCTAAAATCAATGAGTTGAAGCTCGAATTTCTTCCTCACGCACCCTATTTACCAAATCTGGCTCCCTCGGACTATTTTCTTTTTCGAATTTGAAAATATGGCTCAGCGGCGAAAGATTTGCCAACAATGAAGAGGTAGAGTCTGCGCTTAGCAGCTATTTTGAAGAGCTTGACGGCTCCTACTATAAAGCGGGTATCGAAGCTATTGAACATCGTTGGGAAAGTGTATCGAGCTGAAAGGAGAATATGTTGAAAAATGAAAAACATTTTCGCAATTTTTTTACTGTTTTCTTTATTGGGTCTGGTACTTTTGGGACCGCTCTCGTAGATAAGAAGAAACCCTTACCTGATGCAAGCCAATTTGAATGATTCACCTATTAACTTAATGCTGTAGTTCAGCAAGAAGTCAAGATGAGGAATCAAGAGAGATATAGAGTTTTGCATTAGGGACATAACAGTTTTGTATCTTTATATGAATGCATCCTTAAAAGATTAGTTAAAGTCTACATTTTCATCATGATAAAGTTCACGAACCAGCAACGTTTGGAAATTATTAAGAATCACTATTATCAAAAAATTATCTCAAGCGACGAAGCTCATTTCTGGCTCAATGGCATGTTACCGACAATGGAGAGTGCTATCGTGCTATGTTGTAAGATTATTTGTGGCCAAAACTGGATGAACTTGTCATCAAAGATATGTGGTTTCAACAAAACGGTGCCTCTAACCAAACAGCATGCCTCACAATCGATTTGTTGAAGTTTATGCATTTATTGTTATGTCCTGAATCGAAAACCTTATGTAAAGAACTCACAAGTAATTTCTTAATGTGTTCGCATATGTAATGTAGCATTTAATATAAAAACAAGAGAGGAAATATTACAAGGAATTTGGAAAATTGAATGTTTTTAATGAAAAAGAATTTCTGTACCTCTACCAGAATGATTGCAAAGAATGGTATGATTTTTATATAATGGCTTATGCCTTCATGCGGGTGGGTTTCGTTTAACCTTTTGTGTCCCACTGGTCACTCCATGCAAGCACCAATCTAATAATTTATGAGGCGACTCCTACTGGTTATATACCACTGCCACTGCTTAAATATTTATAGGAACTTGTCTTCGCGTCGTTTCCTATATTAACAAAACATCTAAATTTTGTATATTCAAAAATAGTATTTATTGAGCGCACAGAAATGAACTTTAACGGTCGGAGGATAAAACCAGAAGAAATTACGTATATAATAATTTAAGCTAATATATTAAAAAGTTGTTCGGCATCTTTGACCTAATTCACGGAGAGATGGCGCTTTGCCGCTTTCAGGTCCGCTACAGATTATGGTTATAGTCCCATCTATTGGATACATTTGATTTTAGACTTCATTTCCACATTACACGTTATATGTATTTTGGCTTTCTGCCTACATTCGAGTGATTAGTGATAGACGATTTGTTTTTGTTTATGAAATTGAAAAAACGAGAGTTGTTTGAAATGGTAGGTAAGTTATTGCCCTAAATACTGTATAGTTTCGTATTTTACGTCGCGACTATCAATTTTTTAAATTTTACTCCATTTTAAATCTTGTGATAAGAGGTGGTTACGTGTAATAACCACCAGGAACACATTATGAGAGCCTCTAAAAAAAATTTTTTTTTTGTGCAATTGCAGAAGGAAGGTAAAATGCTCATTTGTGGAGCTTGAAGCAATGGATGATATAGAAATAAATGACTTGCTGGCTGAAATCCCGTCAGATGCCGAATCCTTTGCAGATAACTATTTATCAGGGAAGGAAGATGAGCTTGGCCACACAATTGATCAGATACTTGGAAGTCTTGATGAAAATATTATTGTTGAGCAGGACGACCCCGTTGGAGAAATTTTACCTAAAAAGCTGATATTGAGAGTGATGAAGTCGAACCGCTTGCAGTAGCAAGAAAGTAGCTGAAAGGTTAGTTGCTATATGTGTACCCGAATTTGGCGTTGCATCTTGGACTAAACGTAATTTTATCAAGAACCGCCAACATTTGATTTATCTGAGAACGCAAATATGGGCTATGCAGTCGAGCTTCCTCTAGATATATTTTTCTGCTCATTCCCATAGGATTTGTTGCGGTCAATTGCATTCAAAACAAATTTATACGCTACTCAAAAAACACCAATAAGAACTTTTGGTCTTCACAAAAAGGCATCAGAGATGCTGCCTATATTAGCAAAATTATTTCTCATGACAAATTTTATTGGTTGCTCAGTAATTTACATTTTGTAGTCAATACTCTTCAGCCAAAAAAGGGGGAACCAAATTATAATAAACTCCGACTTTTGTCTACCTTTTCTCAAACATACAAGGAGTACTATTCTCCGGGAGAATGTCAAGCAATTGACAAAAGTATGACCAAAGATAAAGGCAGATCATGCATGAAACAGTATATGTCTGCAAAACCTACTAAGCGTGGATACAAGGCATGGGTTCTTGCAGTTTATTCAGGCTAGGTTTGTGAATTCCAAATATTTACTGAAAAAAAAGATCTACCCACAAAAGATTTGGAAGCAAGAATAGTGAAGGACCTGACAGAAGATTTTAAAAATAAAAACCATAGGGTATTCTTTGCTAATTATTTTACTGGTGTTTTATTCCTCTGGGATTTGAAACAGAATCAAATATGTGGCTGCAAAACACTAAAGAAGGGAAAGAAATATCTACTAAATGACTTTGCAGATGACAAGAGCTTTGCCAGAGGCCAGTTTGATTGGCGGATGACTGTAGACGGGTTGTTGTGCCTAAAATAGAAAGATAAAAACCTGTGTATTTTTTATCAAACTACCATGATTCTGAAGAATCTATTGGGCTCTTTCACACGGGAATGGTAAAAACCCATATCCAAACAGGTTTCGCGCTTACGCCTCTATGTTTACACGTTGCATAGTTCAGCCAACCTTTTTTTGTATACGATACATGTCTTGCGAGTGTATGTGTCAAAAGGGTCATTTGATCGGACATCGTGCGAACAACATGAGAGCGAAGACAGAGAGATAAGCGATTGAGAATTTATGTTTTAGCCTTGAATTGTGCACGAGGTAATAAAAACTGGAATGAAAAATGCATTTTATGATTGCTAAAGTTTGTCGGTTCAAACTTCTATTGGATTCATTTGAATCCTCCGTGTTTTTCCGCTTTCTGAAAAATATATTCCAAATATGAATATCTTTTTCAGTCGCATATTTTTCTTGATGTGTTGTAAACTTGCTTATTATAATGTGATTCTATGAATATTAAGCGTACTGTTAATTTTCTATAGATTTACAATAGGCAATTTATCTTCATTGAAATCGTGATCTTCGTCGTGTTGTTTCCTGAAATTGAACATGGCCTCCGCTTTCATAAATTTATTACATAACGCGTAGCTTCTCGCATCCACGCATCCATTTTTGCACGCAAACTAAAGAAAGGCAATCGTTTCATGACGACTACCATCTTCACCGAATGTTCAATTCGGAATGATTACCTGCGTTTGTATAAAATTTCCCCCACCAAATGATCAACAAAATGCGTTTGTGTATGTGCTTTACGCTCGTTCACCCTAAAAAATGTTGGCTTGTTTTTACCATCAGGTCCCCTCAATGCCTCTCACTCTTCTTGCCCATATAACCTGTTTAACGCTCACTTTTAACGCTGCGTCTGAAAAAGCCCATTAAGACTAATCAAAGAAACAAAGATAGTACGTTAGAAGTGGTAAGTTGCCCAAAAGTAGTCATCGACTACAATAACCATAGGGTAAAAGCCATATAGTTGCCTCAGTGTGATACTTGCCCCAGTCTCGAATACACAGTATTCAAGATGTTGGTGGCTTTGGCTCTTGATCATGATAGATAGTACCTCTCACATAGGCCTGAGTTCCATGTAAGCTGTCAGTGTTGGTGCATGCGTTTCTACCATGTGAGGAAAAGTGTTTTGTGAAGAATGTTTGACGGTTATCGGAATTGTACAGGTGAGTAGTTTCTTTTGAATATCTTAATTGCTGGTTGTGGTCCTATTCAACTTTTTGTTTTTTCACACACCTGAGAGCTTGAATAATTCTGTTTGTTGCCTGCTATTGTTGAATAATGTTCATATGTGTCGGAAATAAAAAGGGCAAGTACCCGTATCAAAAAGGATAGTTGCCCTAGTTTCTTTTGCGGATAGTTACTCTAGGGGCATTTATCCGCAACTATAGATTTTCAACAAGCAAAGAATTATTTTCTTCTTTGGATATCATTTTGAACTGTATCTTCCCAACGTATTGTGACTAATAAAATACATAATTATATGTTTTATGTGCTCATTTAAAGTGGGCAAAATGGCTCGCAAGTATAAGTGAAAACCAGGCGCAGTGCCACGCTACACCAGCTAGACTGAAGAAAGTTAAGCACTTGCGTTCAAAGAACTTGACAAAAAATGAAAAGGAATCAATGAAATATCCAAGATTTATGGGATATCCTCTCAGACCTTAAGAAGACGCTATGAAAAGAAAAACCAGCAACTACTAAATACAGCTATGTCCCCGATGTAGTTTTATATTTAGAAACATGAATATGAACTCTTTCAGCCTACTTAGCTGACTAATTTTATTTTTGGCACTTTAAAGAAAATACCTAGTGCTTGGACTTGATAATAAAAAGAGACTGCTAGCTCATATATCAAAGCTCGGAGATGTAGGGTTCCCTCTTGAAAGAAGTACAATCCACCAATTAGCCGAAAAGATAGGGTTAAAGCACAACTTTAAACATGAAACGAAAATGGCTGGCCCGCAATGGTTGAAAAGCTTTTTTGAAAGAAATCCCGAAATAGTTTTGAGACAAGCAGAGGGCTTGTCAATTGAAAGAGCAAAGGGTCTTAACAGAGCAGAAGTTATAAAATTTTATGATTTGCTCACAAATGTTTTAACAGAAAATTATTTGCTGGATGAAGCGGATAAAATATTAAACATGGATGAAACCAGTGTCCAATTCAATAACAAACCTGCCAAAGTTTTAGGCAAGAGAGGTGCTAGAGCAGTTAAATAACGAACTTCTAGTGAAAAAGGAGAAACAATTACTGTTGTTGCTTATTGCGATGCAATCGGCAGTTTCCTTCCACCAGTTTTGATTATCAAGGGAGTGAATAAAAACCGGAGTTTGAAGAAGGACTTCCACCTTGTTTAAAAGTTGACATGCATAAAAAATCAGTATACATTTCTTCCTTAGACTTTTCTTAAAAATTGCTAACTGAGCATTTCATTGTACGCAAGCCAGCAGGAAAGGCAGTACTGATTTTAGATGGCCATTCGTCGCACTCAAGTTCAGCCAATATGTTAGAAGTTGTTCGGGACAATGATGTGATATTACTTTGCTTACCTGGTCATACTACTTTTGCTTTACAATCGCTAGATATATCAGTATTTGGACCGTTTAAAAAATATTATTATGCTGAGACAAACAACTTCATGCGCACTAATCTACTAAAAAAGTTGAATTTATACAATGCAGGTCAGTTAATCGGAAGGGCATGCACTTGGGCAGCTACTCCTGCTAATGCAACAAGTGGTTTTCGTGGCTGTGGAATTTATTCAGTCAATCTAAATGCTTTGTCTGACGCTGAATTTTCTATATCAGATATAGCATTGGGGGATTTTGCGCAAGAACAAGAGTCTAATCTTTAAAATGATCAAATACCAGTCATTTCTGGAGAGCCTACATTACTTCAAGACATACAGGAATCTGAATCTGAGTTAGACCTTGCAAAAAATCAGTGGAACGAAGAACCTCCCAAGAGATATTTACGAAAACAAATTAGTAATAGTCTTAAATGAGACTGAGCAGGATAGCGTCAATCAAAATTGCAAGCCATCTAGGCCGTCTTCAAGGCTTTTGAATCTTTCTCACGAATGTTTGGCCTGTGGCGGTTGTATAATATATAATTCAAAATAACTCAAAAATATTCATTCCATACATAAAATATACTTTGCATAAAAATACTTAACTTTTGACATATTAAACATATAATGTAAATCTAGATATGTATATTATTTTTGAAGTTAAAAAAAAAAATAAATATGCTTTTGGAATTGTATATATATATATAGTAAATTTATGAATATGATTCAGTTCGTTCTCAAATATTATAAATTGTTTTGGAAAATAAAATATTGAAGAAAAAATTTATCATTATATACATCATTATAAACAATAACGAACAATTACGAACAATTGGTGACCTCGATAAGGCACAAGCGCCTTCAAAAATTCAAGACTAGGTTATATTCAAGACCTCCAGGCTGGTTATATTCAAGACCTCCAGGCTGGTTATATTCAAGACCTCCAGGCTAGTAATATTCAAGACCTCCAGGCTAGTTATATTGCAGTTTTTCTCTCGAACGCCTGGGAATTGCCGTTCGAATTGAATTAAATCAACAAAACAATAGAGCATACAAGAAAGAAGAAAATTTTCTCTCGGCTTACGATCGGCTGTTACAATTTTAGGATTTCATTGCAAGCCCGTTTAGTTTCTGGCTTTGAAATGTCCACGAGTTCAAAATTCGTATTGATATTTGACGTTGTGAGGAAGATAAATTGTGTCAACTTCCTGGTATCAGTTGTTGGACAGACGGAGAAGAAGTTTGAAAATTTGGTCATGTTCAGCAGAGAGTCGAGAGGAGTTTTCGCGTTTGATCGATATTAGGACCAGATTGTGGATATTTCAGACATAATATTGTGTGGCAAAGATCAATTGGCAGTTTTATCAAAAACGATTTTCAAGGAAGTATTAAAAAGCGAAACATAAAGGAACTTAAGTAAGAGAATTTATGTACAACATTACATTCTACAATTCCACACATTTTAAATTCATACATACGAGTATATACCAGAATTTTTTAAATATTTCAAATATTTTTCAAAATTTCTAAATATTTTTTTTTTTAATTTTAAAACTTTAAATAAAATTTTAACGATTAGATCGCACATTAAGGGTAGGTTATATCCTGCGACAGGGGGGATATATCCAGCGTAGCACACCCAGAACGCTCAGGGATTTATTTTTGCAGGAATACTTTTATTATTATTATAAATAAAATTATGCCCCAAGATAACTTCCATGATGCGAGTCCTTCAGGGGATTCTACATTAAATGCTGTAGTAGTGAAACTACCTTCATTTTGGAAGGAGTTTTCTGAAACATGGTTTAAGCGTTCGGAGGCTCAATTCGCTCTGGCTGGGATTACGACGGAGTTAACTAAATTCAATTTTGTTCTGGTAGCTCTTGACCCTGAAGTCATTAGGACAGTTACTAATCTTGTGAATAATCCTTCGTCCACTACTCCCTACACAACTTCAAAAAAGCTTTAATTTCCAGACTTTCAGCAAGTGAGAGTACGAGATTAAGTCAATTAATTTCGAATCTCACTTGAGGAGATAGACAGCCCTCACAACTTCTTCGTGAGATGAAACAACTTGGGGGGGATAAAGTTGGAGATGATCTTTTAAGACCATTATGGCTTCAAAGACTACTGGAAAATATGCAAGCAATATTAGCATGTAACCGGTCCAGCTCTTTGAATGATCTGGCATCAAGTGCTGATAAAATTTTTGAAGTTCCAAATAGACCATCAGTATTTTCGTTTGCAAATTCCTCCAAATTAGAACCTAACGTTCAACAACAAATTACAGAGTTAAGAAGTCAAATTGCAGAACTTACTAAGGCTGTTGGAGAATCATTAACATTTAGAAGTCCAAGAAGGAACGATGGCCAGTTTCAAGGTTTCCGTTCACGTAGTTCATCCAACAGACGCTCAAAAGATAGAGGGTTTTGTTGGTATCATACTAAATTTGGTGTCAATGCACATAAGTGTATTGAGCCATGCAAATTTATTAACAAAAACTCTAAGGAGACCTTCAATAATTCAAAAAACTAAATCCTCTTAAGTCTCCGGCGGCAAACTTAAGTAGTATTTCTTCTAGCCGCCTTTTAATTCTCGATCGTTCTTCAAAGAAGAATTTTTTAATCGATACAGGTGCGGAAATTTCCGTGATTCCGAAATCAAATAATTTGAAATTAATTCCATCGGGATTTAAAGTTTCTGCTGCTAATGCATCTTCCATTGATACATATGGCAGAAAGTTATTAGCATTAAATTTGGGACTTAGAAGAGATTTTTCATGGTACTTTATAATTGCCGAAATTACACGTCCCATTATAGGAGCAGATCTCCTTGGTCATTTCGGTCTTTTAGTAGATGTAGCTTATAAAGTTTTAATTGACCCAGTTACCAACCTTAAATCAATAGCTTCTGTTTCTAAGGAAGATTATTCAAACTTATCAATTCACTTTCAATCGGATGTTGATCCTAATGTTAAAGAATTATTAATTAAATTCAAGTCAATTACCTTAGAATCTGATTTCAATAAAGTTCCACTACATAATATTTAACATTTACTTCTAGATCTCCAATCATGTCCAAACCCAGACGTTTAGCTCCGGATAGATTAGAGTCAGCTAAAAAAGAATTGAATTTTCTTCTGGAACAAGGCATCTGCCGTCTTTCAGACGGCAAATGGTCCTCACCATTACACATGGCTAAAAAAAGTAATGGTGAATGGCGTCCTTGTGGAGACTACAGACGTTCAATTGCCATAACCGTTCCAGATCGTTATCTAATTCCTAATATTCAGGATATTACTCATTATCTGACCGATTGCACAACATTTTCAACTTTAGATCTTACCAAGGCATACCATCAAATTCCAGTTGAACCCGAAGATATTCCAAAAACAGCTATATGCACACCGTTTGGACTCTTTGAGTTTACCCGAATGACCTTTGGACTATGCAATGCTGCGCAAACTTTCCAGCGATTTATTAATTCTGTATTGAAAGATCTAAATTTTTGTTTCGTATATCTTGATCACATCCTGATTGCATCTAAATCAGTTTCTGAGTATTCAGCTCATTTGGAAATTATTTTTGAAAGATTACAAGAGCATGGTCTTATAATTAACATTAACAAATGTAAATTTTTACAGACTGAGAGAAAATTTCTTGGTCATTTCATTTCGTCTGAAGGCATTCGTCCAGACAAGTGTCAAGATATTCTTCAATTCAAATTACCTGAGACTATTTGAGAACTTAGACAATTTTTAGGCATGGTAAATTTTTACCGTCGTTCCTTGCCCAATGCAGCTCAACATCATGCATTACTTAATAGTTATCTAATAGGAGCTAAAAAGTCAGACGAAAGAAAAATTAACTGGACTCCAGAAGCTATTGAATCTTTTAATTTTTCAAAACAACAATTGTTCGAAGCAGCAGTATTAGCTTTTCCTAACATGGATGCTTCTTTACCAATTTTTGTCGATGCTTCAGATATTTCCATTGGTGCAGCACTCCAACAACGCATAAATGATGACTGGCAACCCTTAAGTTTCTTCTCTAAGAAACTGTGTTGGAAAGCTACTGTCATATAGTTTCAGAATCAGTATGTGTCCTCTAGCTGAAGCGTAAACAACAAAATTTTTTTTCACTCTGAGAATTTTGTGCCGAATAAAGTGTTTTTACGGGGAGTGTTTCTTCATTACTTGAATATGAAGAAAAAGGCTGCCGAAAGTCATCGTATTTTGGTGGAAGTGTATGGTGTGCATGCTCTAGCTGAACGTAGGTGCCAGAAATGGTTTGCTCGGTTTAAAAATGGCAATTTTGATTTGGAGGACAATGAAGCCAAAAAACAGCCAAAAATTTGAAGATCACGAACTGGAGACATTGCTCGACCAAGATCCATTCCAAACTTGCAAAATCACTTGGCGTCGCTCAACGAACCATTTCCGCTCGTCTAAAAGCAATTTTTCCACAATAAAGCGTCGATTTTCGAAAAAAAACCGCATGATTTAACCGGTACCCCTATTATGTTTTCAACGGTCGCCATTTTGTTGCAATGCAACAAAAATATCTCAAATCACGAACTACCAAAAATATTTATGTTATTGATCTTATTTGAAAATTTTAAGAAAATCAAATCAAAACTGCAGTGCCTGATTCGATGGAAAGTCTATAAAATATTAAAATTATATTCTTTTGTTGCTGTAATTTGGGAATTTCAAATGGTTATAACTTCCGTGTATAACATTAGATTTTCATCAAACTTACACAATATTAGGACCTTTTGAAAGACTACTTTAATTTTGAATTTTGTTAAGGTTAAGGGTACATATACGATTTTATTGGGGAAAATTTGAAATTCAAAGATCATACATCGCTGTTCCTGTTTCGATGGCGGACGCGATCAATGGACCGCAACGGTTCAAGGCACTATTTGCAGGAACAGAATGCCCGAAAGAGGCTGGGGTGCTACGAGGTAAAGAAAAAGGAGAAGAAGAAGAAGAAAAAGCAGATATTTCATTTCTGAAAAGGTTTTAAAAGAACACTGTGAATTCAAACGAGACATTTTGTTTTAAAACATTGGAAGTAACCCTGATAGTTTGGTTTGCAGGGAACTAGTTTGGTCAGAATGAGAATAGATAATGGTAAAAATCAGTCTACATTACATCAACTGACTGGATTACTTAAATAAATACAATTTTACTGGTAACAAATTTTCCACAAGCTGATTGAAAATTTTTCAAATCCTGGTCTATCAAATCGCTGGCGGAAGAGCATGCACCAGTGTATCAAACATTTCGATTATCACTCTTTTACTTTCATCGTTTTTATTCATATTATTAGAATCGTTAGCTAAAGCCATTTTAAATGCCTTAAGTTAATTATCCACAAACTCTCTGAAAAAAGAAATGCTAAGAACTTTTAAATTTGAATGTGATGATATTGACTTAATCTTTCTAACGCCTGAGGGAGTAATGAAAAAATAACCATACGTCTTCTCTAGTTTCTCTTTTTTTTGAGTATTTTTCTTTTTTCTCTGACTTTTCTTCTCCCTTCTTTTCGAGTTCTTTCTTGGGTTAGAATATATCTTAAATTTTACTTTTCCTTCTACTCAAAGTTCAATATAAAATTTTTCGTTTTAATAGGAGGGTATCTCTTTTAGGGCGATTCTAGGCCACCCTTCTTGAATCTGGCTATGGGCTTTCAAAAGGGAAGCTCTAACTTCCATCGCCCTCTGAAATTACTATTTTCAGTAATCGTAGAAAAGTTAAAACAAAAACTAAACAATAATAGTTAAGCAGTAATGTTGAATAATTAAATCCAAAAATTTAAAAAATTTGACTTTAGAACAAAACATCTTCTCTATTTGCTACGACAGCTGCAAAGTCAAAGAAAAAAAGTAAATAAAAATTTAATTGTAATGAGTCAGTAAAATCCGGAAAAAATACGCAGTTTAAAATAATTGACTAACTTCCACAAAAGTTATTACACCTTCATTCTAGCTATTCTCTTTAAATTTACAACTCAATGTAACCTCCGCTTGGCTCAATTATCTCTTTAATTTCCCACCTGTATCCCAAGAACGCCGTCTTTAACTGCTCTTGTTGTAAATTGTTGAATGCTGCTTCAACAGCGGCCTCTAAGAATGCCACATAAGGATGTACGGAATTGTTACTAACCCGCTCAATAACGCTCCACACGTAATAGTCCAGGAGGTTTAAAACTGGGCTGTTAAGAGACCAGAACCAGATGCGACCTACAGTTTCGATTTCAGTGAACACAGAAGCAAGTGACAGCGGCAAATTTTGTTTAAGCAGCCTTGGACATCATCTGTCGCACCTTTATTACGTTGAACGTGTAACTCAGGTTCTTTTTTCCGATTCAATGCATGGAAGCCTTACTTACACCCAAGACGGATGCCATTTTTCTTCCAGGACCCTTCGAAATGAGGTCTTCGAATAACTTCCGGGGTGCTTGCAGTATTCTCCTTGACATGAGTTTTCCTTGTTAGACTAGGAGAACCATCCTCACAATTTTCCGCGGCCGCATACTTCTGAGCAGTATCGTAAACTGTGGATTTCGGATACCTTGGTGACCATCCAGGGCAAAGACTTTCAGTAACTACCACTCTTCGATTACATTTTGCACTCGATTGCCCTAACTCCACCATTTTCTATTAACGCACAAATGCACACACGTCTATTCAGTTGAAATGACAACAAATGACTGCTGCAGATTTTCCTGACGCACCCTGTATAATGCTATTGAAATCAGGAATCAGCAAAATTTGAAATCTAGAAGGCTTAGAAATCTAATGAAAGTATACTTATATTTTTCACGTGAACGCTTGATAAAAAGTATATTCAGAAGCAGTTAGCATTTTTCTAGATTTTTTAATGACTCCAAGTTGCAGTCAACTGAGTTCATAACTCAAAAGGACTAAAACTGAAAGCATGTCTTTACATAATTATAACTTTTCAAAAGTCATTTGTCGAGGGGAGTTGAAGGACTTTACGGTATAGGAGTATAACAACTGACGCATGTGTACGAATTTTGTACATAAAAACTAAAATTCCAATTTTTCGACTTTTTTACTTTTGTTAATTTTTCTGTTGACTAGGGTGCATTGTATTTGATATTTTTGAGTGGAAATTTTGTGAAGCTTGATTTTGTGCCTGAGTAATTTTTTGCCAGGGTTGATGACGCTTTTGAGGGCTTTTATGATTATTTTGAAGTATAAAGAAAAGTAATACCCATGTACATGCCTTTTCATGATTATTCGAACTTTTTAAACTTTTTGCTTTTTTCCTTGCTTAGCTTTAAATTGATTTAGGTGCTTTCAATTTAGTTTTAAAGAGATAGTTGATCTTTATAGTATTGTAGCTTTCTCTGATCAGAGAGATTCTAAGAAAAAATAGCAGATAAAGAAGCTTCAGAAAACAGTCCTCGATCTTCTCGCACAACTTTTTCAGTTTTTGTATTTCAGCGTACAATTATAGTATTGTATGTAACGGTTTTCAAAAAGTTGCTCTGATTGAAACTCATTTTGAACTGGCCCACCAAACAAATCCTGGAGAGGGAGCTAAATGCTTTCAAAAGTCGTTGAAGCAAAAGTTTTTGATTTCAAATCAAACCTGCGTGGCAAATCTTTTCTTCATTTCGATGAATAATTGACTTCCGACTTCATACCGACTATTTTGTCAACTATGAAGACTTGTGTTTCATATTTGGTGGGATAAACCACAAGAAATCATGTGGTATTGGCAGTATTCTCAATACAATACTACGACATTTATCCATGGTTGGTATTAAAAAGTATAGCGTATTGCTCAGCAATTCATATTTCCCAAATCAGTGGAAAAAGGCCATCTTCCTCATTATGGAAAAAGTGAAGGAATCTTTGTGCGCTAAAACATATTGCCCAAACAGCTTGCTGTCTAACATCAGTAAGGTTTTTGAAGTGATACTGAAAGGAGCATTCAGAAATATAAGCTGATGGCGAGTTGCCAGTTTAGTTTCTATAACATGCATTTGATCGAACATGCGATAACAGAAGTTGGAAAGTGAATCATTCAAAATGTATTGGATTTTGTCCTATGTATTGATATATAGAAGACTTCGATACGATTTGGTTTGCTGGACAAATTTTTAAGCTCCTTCAGGTTATCTTGTTGCCATGATTTGTAGTATGTTGCAAAGAAAACTGTTTCTTGAAGATGATGAAAATCTGACGACCATGCGCGATTTTAAGGCCTTTAATGGTTTACATGAGGGAACAGTTACCAAGCCTCTATTCAACGTATTAAATAGCTTTGATTTAAACACTTCGCCAGCGTGATCATTCGTGGCGTTTACTGTTAGCCTGATAGATTTTACAGCAGACCAAAAAGCATCAGTAGTTCGAAAGAACCTTTAAAAAACGTTCAATGATGTACAGGCCTATATGGATAGTAGACAAATGAAAGTCATTGCGCAGAAATGTGAAACAATTTTGTTTTGGACAACACAGTGGTTAGCCAATCAAAACCTGAAACGTAATTAGAAGGATTTCTATATTATGGCTGGTGATGGTAATTGAGATCAGGTTTTACGTTAACTCTATGTTCAATACCTCAGTGTTTATTTTGACCAGTATCCATGCTATAATTGACTTGTCAAAATCATGCTCAGTAAAGCGTGAAAAGTTTCATGTTCCTTTGACGACTCTTTAATTGCAATAACATTCCCTGTTGAACCAGTTTTGACATATATATGTCTAATTTGGTATAATCAGAGTGGTACTACAATGGAAATGTTACGAATTTTCAAACAGAAATGTCTTCGTGCATTTGCTCGTTGATACACAAAGCCTGAGATGGTATGGAAACACGAGTCGAAAAATTTATCAAACTGTCTAATGACGACAGTCAATAGATTTATTTTGAAGCTTATTTGAAATAATACCGCAAGATCTGTAACTGTGAGTGAACATCCCTGAATTTTGCCGCCGTTCCACTCTTCTAACGGATAAATTGAGACTTGTCTCACCTTACGCTTCATTTCTCCAGAAGCATTCCTGTGTTTGACATAGATCGGTATATTTTTGATTCTGGTGGTGCCCTGATTATACACACCTATATCATATATATATGCGGGCCATCAATAAGAAGATACAATATTCTCTAAACCTTAGCTAATAGGATCAACGGTTTCAATGAGGCACGTTGAGCCGAGACTAGGCTTTGATAGCTAAATGGCAATAACTCAGTAAGTCGTGGTCGTTTGTTCTCTTTCTTGTTTGTTTTTGTTACAGGTTGTTTGTGCTTGTCAATTTTTAATCTCATTGTACTGTCAGGATTATTTAAAATCTTTTTTTGGTAACTTTGATTAGGACTAAGTTGTTACATATTAGTTTCAAACTCAAAATACATTCTACCATTTTTTTTGTAAGTAAGTTTCAATAGAATTGGTTGATTTTTTCTCCTTGTTTCTAATTAATTGGTAATACTTACTAATTTTCATTTGATATTGTATGGCAAAGTTTCTTGATTGAATATTGTTTAAATTTAAAGTGGCGTGTGAGTCCTAAAGTTTTTGAGTATTTTATTTTAGAAAATTTATAACGATTCAATCAATAAAACCCATTTGAATTTGAATTTTTCAATATCTAGGCAATAAAAAAATTTTAACTTTTAGGGAAATTTCATTTATAAGCCCGCTTTTCTTATAAAGAAGGAATTTTTTATTGATAAAGACATATAGTTTAGGTAAGATAAGCTCCTCATTGAACTACTTCATAATGGAACTAGTATATATAAAAATTGTCAGTATAATTGTTTACCGTACGTTTGTCAAAATTCAATTTTTCTCATCTGAATATTTTCCATCCCTCATTGCCTTAAGCCCTTTTTAGGTCTTTGTTTAACCATTTTTTTAATAAGACACTAGTTTCGCGATCTATCTGTCAGTCCGTCTCTTCGTGCGTCACAACAAGTTTCCCCAGAAATCACAGACGCTAGAAAGCTCAATCTTTATGAAAAGATCAGAAGTCGTGGTCTCTCAAAAGTCAGGGTCTTACTAAACATTTCAAAAATTTTTAAGGCCATCCCCTTTATAACAAAGTGGCCCTTAGAAATTTTTTTTAATTAAAGATAGTCAAATAGGGTATCAAAGGAAAGTTATTGATTAGAACTTTTAGAATCTGAACTTAAAAAGTTATTTTGTGCATCAGGGGGTCCAAGAGGAGGCAAAATGTACCAAAATTTGTTGTGTTCTCCCCTCGCGGTTGGACACCATTGAGCCGAAAATTCTGAAAAAAATCACGGAGGTAGGCCTCTATGAGTACCAGGGCAACAAAAACCTCAGAAATCGAAATTCACTCAACTTTGTTAATAATATTATGATTTGTAAATTTAACTTTTTTGCCCATAAAGTCAACACGGTATCTTTAAACTTCTTAAATGACAATCAAGTGATTTATAGCCATTTCAAGTGTATGGTATTACAACAACATCATGTTGATGGGTGATACATATTTCAAATTGACCTAGGCACTTTTGTTTCTTCCAATTTTCATGAAATTTAAGAAATAGTGTTTATTTTGAATATCTTTAATCGGCTGACTCAATAAATTAGGGTAGTAATATTTATAAGAAATATTCAAAGATACCTTCTTAACAAAGATTTTGTGAAGCTTCTTCCACCACACAAACCTTTGTTAACTTATACGAGCATTGCAACGTAAATATGTACAATCAACACTTTCATATACTTACTCGACATATCCAATCGAACTGCCACTTCAGCTGCTTCGAGTGTTGCATTTTCTGAATATCGACCAGCTTCTACCCGTTCTATCAAAGCTTCAGAATAGTTTGATGTAAATACAAGAGCACCCCAAGCTTTGCCGCGTCGTACTTCGGCGAATGCATCCTCGTCCGTGTCGTAGTATTTCTAGAAGGAAAAGGAAATGTATGTGAGAGCATTAAAGAAGATTTAGAGTTGTCCAACATAAAACCCTTACTGAAAGCCTGAGAAATGTACATACGTTGTTGTGAATGCATATATGAATGTTTGCTAAAATATGATAGTTCAAGGATTGTGTTTGTATAGTCGTGATGTATTTTTAGGCTTATCTAAAAGTGTAAGAAATTCTTGTGCGATGATGTGTTGGCTTATGTGATTTTGTCTAGTCTGACTAGCTTTAAGCACTTATGAGGGTTATCCGTGGCTTTGTACGAAAACTGACCTCACATCAGTTTTCCCGGAAATTTTGGTTTTTTCGTTTACTTTGTAAATAAATGTTTATTTTGAAGAGCAAAAGCCTATCTTATTTTTATAGTTTTATATAACTATATAACATATCATATGCAGTTTTTATGCGATATATAACCGAAGCAAACTTAAACGCCGAAAAAATCCAGTCTGCTTACCAGTGTTATCGTTCTCTCCTGAAGCATGTTCAGATATCGACAGCTCATGAGAGTATAGTTGCATCCTTTGGGTATGGGGCAATCTTGTCTAGATATTTGAGCGCTTTCCAATTCATAATTAGCAACAGCGATAGGAAGTCCAGTTGGGTCGTGACCGATAGCGTAGCAGAAAAGGATAATTTGCATTACAGGTAAACCAACAATGAATGCCATTACACTAAAAATAAATAATATTTATGTAGCTTGAAAAATGAATTAAAAGTCAGCCATTCACCTACCCAAAGTTTCTCCACATCCACAGCGTATTTTTCCATATCAGTGCTTTCACCCGATGTAACTTCATTATAGTCATTCGTTCCAGGAAGGACATGGGCGCATCTTCTTCGGGTGGTAGAGGTGGTTCTGCAACATCTGCTTCTACTGTTTCCAAGTGTTTCGAAGACATTGACACATTGTCACCAAATTCTCCAGAGATTTCTGTGGGATCTTCATCACTGAGATCGAGGCCAGGATTTGCAATGGCAGGTACACCAACTTGTTCGGTTACTTCTTGTGCGATCGATGACCGCCGTCTTTTTCCCATATTTTGGAAAATGGCAAGTTTTAAGAAAACTTCTTCTAGAGAGGCACAGCTATATTTATTCAGGAGATATTGTGGTGATTCTTCAGCAAGCATACGACCGCCACGGAGTAAACCAATCTGAAAATAAACATAAAAGTAATTAACAATTTGAATTTTCTCACTT
The DNA here is from genome assembly GCA_963969285.1 of Odontomyia ornata. NCBI lineage: Eukaryota > Metazoa > Arthropoda > Insecta > Diptera > Stratiomyidae > Odontomyia > Odontomyia ornata. Next base: position 104,807,344 of record OZ017738.1, on the reverse strand, counting down.
CTAGGGTTTTAATTTATTCCGATCAGCATTAGTAATTCATAGTTCAAGGAGGGACATAACTCTTAAAATCAAGAATACAATTACTAGTTGGAATAATAGGAATGTATATATGAAAAGTTTCGAATTCGTCATCCATGAGCACCAACACCAACTTTAGTCCAGGATGGACTGGCATGATCTCATGATCTCACTTGGAGTTATACTTCTTATGGGTATATTCATTTATAAAGGGTGCTCCAAACATAATGCACGATGTTCATTGTGAGTCACACCTTAACGTTAAGTTTTTTGCCCAACTTAATTTGACATTTCACAATCGGGAGAATTGTGCTCAAATTTCAGCGAAACGGGTCTGTAGGAAATGTGAAATCACCTGTGCATGCTCGCCCAGTTTGCTCTATGGAAAACATTGCTGTTGTTTGCGAGAGTATGGCAGAAGGGCCGTCAACTTCGACTCGTCGTCATGCCCAACAATTGAACATCTCACGAACATCACTAACGCGAATTTTGAATAAAGATTTGAATTTACACGCGAAGAAGGCTCAATTGACTCAAGAGTTGAAGCTTACTGACCATTTCAAGCGTGGGCAATACGCCTTATGGTTTGTTGAACAGACAGAAGGGAGTGGTGACTTTACAAAGAAAATCATCTTCAGCGACGAGGCACACTTTCACCTCAGTAGATTCGTTAACAAGCAGAATTGATGCATTTGGGCAAATGAGAATTCACGAGTGATTGTTGAAAAGCCAATGCATCCACAAAGAGTGACTGTTTGTTGCGGTTTATGGGCTGGTGGCGTCATCGGGCCGTACTTCTTCAAAAATGAGGGTGGCCAAGCAGTTACCGTGAATGGTGTTCGCTATTGCGAGATGATAACGGACTTCTTGTGGCAAGAAATTTGTGGCAAGAAATTGAGGTTGTGGACCTGGACGGTAGTGGTTTCAACAGGATGGCGCCACTTACCACACAGCCAACGAAACAATGGTTCTTTTGCGCGAGAAATTCAATGGCCATGTTATCTCACGTTCATGCGGTATTAATTGGCCGCCACGATCATGTGATTTGATCTCGCTGGATTTCTTTCTCTGGGGATATTTAAAAAAACCAAGTGTATATCCATAAGCCGAGAACAATTCAAGAGCTAAAGGATGAGACGAATCAGCACATTAACGACATTGAACCTTAATTTTGTCTCAGAGACATTGAAAACATGGACCATCGGATAGAAGTATGCCACCGTAGCCGTGGCGGGCGTTTGGGTGTTATTTTTTTTTACACATAATTGTCATAGATCTTTCTATTATGATTAAAAAATATTAACATGATTCTCTGATTATTTTTTGTTTTATTTACAATAAACATCGTGTGTTATTAGGTCAAAGTTATTAGCCAAGCTTACTAAGTCATCAAAGCTAATTCACCAATTACGTGGATGAATTCTACATGAAAACTGGGAAATTTAGGAAATCTTTTGTTTTTTACTAATGTGTATGCTCATGGATGACCAAATTCTAACCTTTTCACATATATCTTATTCTTACTATTGATTGTAACAATCAAAAGAAAGATTTTCAATTTTTCCAATTTTCATCAAGAGCAACCAAAACTGTATTTCATTAAGCATAATACATGCTATGGTCATTCAACAAGTACTTAGCCTCATCGCCCGATGGCGCTGCTATTACAAAAGAGTTTTACCATCGTGCAGTACATTCTTTTAATAACCTACTGTCAAAGTTTCAGTCAATTCCCTTCATTCGTTTTGCTTTGATAGCCTTTGGAAGCAAGCGTGTCGGTCGGTTGTACAAAAATGAAAAAAGAACAATATCGTTCAGTGATTAGATTCTTTTTTTTGAAGGGAGAACGCGCAGCGAAATCAAAGATTGCTTGGATGCTGTGTACGGTGACTCTTCCCCTTTGATGGCGACCGTTAATAATTGGTTTAACGAGTTTGTTCGTGGCCGCATGTCGGTTTTTGATGAGCCACTCCCAGGTGCCCCGAAAACGGCTGTTACGGAGGAAAACGTTAAAAAAATCCACGATCTCGTATTGGCAGACCGTCGATTGAAGGTGCGCAAGATAGCTGAGACTGTGAGCATCACAGAAAGAACGGTGCATCATATTCTTCTCAAAGAACTGCGCATGAGAAAGCTGTCGGCGTGATGGGTGCCGCGTTTGCTCACACCGGAAAACAAACGCAACCGTGAGGCCACATCGGTGACGTGTTTGGCGCTGTTTTAGCGCAATCGGGCGGAGTTCTTGCATCGTTTTGTGACCACCGACGAAACATGGATTCACTGGTACACCTCAGAGACCAAGGAACAGTCGAAACAGTGGACTTCACCCGGCGAACACAGTGGACTTCACCCGGCGAACGTGCTCCAAAGAAGGCGAAGACTGTTCGATCGGCCGAAAAGGTAATGGCCACCGTTTTCTGGGATTCACAAGGTGTGATCCACATCGATTACCTCGAGAAGGGTAAATCAATCGTGGGGCGCTACAATGCATACTTATTGGGCCGATTTGACGTCAAATTGAAGAAAAAGTGCCCCTGCTGGGCGAAGAAAAAAGTGCTGTTCCACCACGACAACGCGCCGGCTCACACCTCCGCCCTCGCCATGGCCAAATTGGTTGAATTGCGCTACGAATTGCTGCCCCACACACCATACTCTCCAGATTTGGCCCTCTGTGACTACTTTTTGTTTCCAAACCTGAAAAAATCACTCGCCGGGAAAAGATTTGGGTCGAATGAGGAGGTCATCGCCGCCACGGAGGCCTATTTTGCAGCCCTCGAGAAAATGTATTTTTTGGACGGGTTGAAAAAGTTAGAGCGTCACTGGGCCAAGTGTATCGAGCTTGAAGGAGATCATGTGGAAAAATAAATTGCCACCTTTCCAACATTTTCATTTTTCTTCTGTAGGCTAAGTACTCGTTGAATGACCCTCGTAATATCAGCACTCACTTTCTTTCTTGGGCTTATTTCAATATCGATGGCAAAATTTAAACACAAAAAATGTCTACACTATTATAGGTTGGATGATTGGATATCTAATATCTTCGTTGCGTTGTTAGGATCGAAGAAATGCCCTATTACTATTAGTATATTTGTCACTTGTGTCTAAAATGCAACCGTCTTGTCACATATATATTTTCTACGGTCTCGATTCTTAAGTCCTCGTAGACGTCAGTATTTCTAATGTGCCATGAAATTCTGAAGATTTTTTGATAGCTGTTTCGGAATAACTACAGTATTTCTAAGTTTGTCTTAGGCTTTTAATAGAAAGCAAAAATATCATAGACTAGCGTCATCATTTATATAACTTATTGGATTTAAAGAGAGGATTAAAAGAGGAGAGCAATTCTGAGCAGTGACCTGCTTTTTTTGTAAGTGTTGTTTCCAGTTTATTGTCGGAAATAAGTCCAAGATATTTAGCTAGTGGTGCTAGAATCGAAATTTCAAGCCTATTTTCATGGAATGAAGCCATACTGTGTAAGTTTGGGGTGGGGTTTGAGTTTATATACATTTTTGCTTTTTTTATTTGTTTAAGCAATATAACCCTTTTTGGCCATCATTTGAAGATAGAGTATTTCATTATCTTGATCATATGTGCTTTTATTGGTACACGTTCTTCCACCTAGCTGCGATACATTCTGATTTTGTACCAGTACGTATCATAACCAAACGGGCTAACAGTCCGTCTAAAACATCGCTCAAATAAATTTCTTTGTCACAAATAGGATCCAACTAGGGACCTTCGGCTTATGGAGTGAGTACTCTAACCACTACATTATGTGTTTTCATATATTTTCACTCTGAATTTATATTAAATATTAGAAATGAACAAAATTAAATAAGCTTTAATAAATATTAAATGGAGGTTCACCGTAGACTTTCACCGGAAAAATAGAATGGAGCATTAAATATTTATTTTTGCATACCAGATGAGCAAAAACCTGCGAGCGACACTTTTGGGCAGTATGTCCCGAACTTTTTTCATTCCCGTCAACCATAAATGAATTAGCTAGACTGCATAATCTTCTAATATTAATGTGTGATTTACATAAGCACCTCAACATGACCGAAGTACAAATTATATCCGGATAAAAACTTATTCCTTGGATAATCGCATTTCAAGGGTAAATGATGTTTTGAGATATCTCAATTTGAATCTGTGAATCATATTTATAGGTTACTATTCAAATTAAATCCACTTAAAGCTTGATTGTGGATAATCCAAGGCTTCATGTGGCTTAGAAAGTTCCATTTAAGTATAAATTAGATGTTAAAAATCAATAATTGTAGACTTACTACTTCAAAACATTTTGCCTTTTAATAACTAGCCAATGATCTAGTAAGCCAAATTATTCCGCCTCACCAAAATAACAATGATGTCAACAATCTCCCAAGTCAACAATGGATACACAAAGAAAAAAAACATTCGTTGGAAGAACTGAATGGCGGAAGCCAGTAGTGAAACCGAAACAAGTTGGGTAGACAGACCTATGCTCATGTCAGAAGGGTTTTGTACTCAACTTACAAAATGCCGTAACCAGCAACGAATAAAATTAAGAAACACGTCAGGCTCGAGGATCATACTATTATTAACTAAGTTGTAAGAATTTTGAATTCTGAGGTATTTGTTAAAGTTATACCCATAAATATCTCGCTTGATAATTTTTTCAGATTTGTTTAGATCACGGGTGTCCATTCGCGAGGGAGAAAACACATTTTTCATGTATTTCCCCCTCTGTGCCCCCACTGAAGCAAAAACTGGCAGTTTAAGAACTGTTTTGAAAAGCTCTCATAGAGAACTTTCATTTGATATTCATATCGGCTACCTTTCATGAAATTTTTTTCAGGGGCCACTCCTCTGTACTGTAAGCATCGATTCATGGCCTTTTTTTTCGAATCCTAGAATGGCTACAAAGCCCTTTTGCTGGGAGCTCTCTCCCGCCTCTTCGACTTGTTTCAATTGTATGTAGTCATCCTCATGATATCTATCATTCCTGAAATTTTCATGCAAATCCTAGCAAAGGTGTAGTGTCTAAGTCAGTAAAAAGCGCATATGGCTCCATAGTCATATGTTTCCATAGTAATACAGGGCACATTGTTCCATAGTAATACAGGAAAATTCAAATCGCTATAACTTCGTTAAATACTATTCGATCTTTATGAAACTTTCAGAGAAGATCAATCTTATAAATAGTCATCTGTTTGCTAAATTTTATTGAATTTAAGGGTACCATTTAGATTTTATTCAAGAAAATATAAAATCGATAAATCATACTATTACTAACAAAGTTGAGTGAATTTCGACTTCTCATGTATTTGTTGTTGTTGTACTCATTAAGGCCTACATTCATGATTTTTTTCAGATTTTTCGGCTGGAAGGTGTCCAATCGCGAGGGGGGGGTACGCGAAAAGTTCGTACATTTCCCCTTCCCCTGCCCCCCTCGGTACTCATAAGGCAATTCTAAAACCTGTTTTGAAAAGATCTCATTGAGACCTTTCCAATGATACCCTACTCGACTACCAATGGTGAAAAATTTTTTTTGAGGGGTCAACTCCCTATATAGGGAGACCCCCCTTAAACCCCTTTGAAAAATTTTTTCACCCTTGAACTTTCAAGAGGTCACCACTTCTGATCTTTCCACAAAGTTTCATGGCTGTAGCCTCTATAGTTACGGAGAAAAAGTGCTGTGACATACAGACGGACGGACGGACGGACGGACGGACGGACGGACGGACGGACGGACGGACAGACGGACACAGGTCGTGATTGCAATAGGGTTTTGTATTTTAGTACAAAACCCTAAAAACACTGGTCTGACTTGGTCGCCAAAATTGTTTCATCGTTGCTCGAAATTGGAGGATGTGGTCAATAGACCAAGATAGTTGTAGGCACTTTTTGCAGGAAGACAAGCCCTGAGAGCGGCTGTAGTGCTACGAAGAAGAAGAGTTAGCTGCTGTGACATATTGGTTTCATTTATTTTGAAAATTTGTCCTGCATACCCGACTTCGTCGAAAGTCTTAGCTAAACCAAACATAGCTAAATTTGTTTCTTAAGCCTCTTTTAATGAAGTGGAATATTCTGACTAAAAAGGCTTCAGCACATTACATAGCTCTAAACTCTAATCTTTTGTGGTATAATATTTAATTTTAGCCATCCAACGGCAGAAAGTGGTTGCAGTATAATGCTTTGATGCCTCTTTCATAGTGGACTTAAATATTTACGCGCTTATAATATCATATTCTATCTTTTGATAATATGTTTCGTAGCAGGTCTCCAAATTCACTTTTTCAGATTTTTCATTCCCTTGTGTTAGCGTTTTTAGTTTTCCGTGCAGTTTCTCACATTAAATGCCACGAAACTGGACAAAATAAGAAGAAGAGTAGTAAAGCAATTGGCAATTGAAACAATAGGATATGTTGCTCTTTTTATTGATACTTTTTATATAAAATAGGCGAAATCTAAGAGGTGTCTAAGACTCTTAAAGGTTTTTAATACTCTTGAAGGCCTCTTGCATATGAAATTTGTGACTACGCTAGAAGTCGCTATTTTACTTCTTTTTTAACGAAATTTTTAGGAGAGGTGCATGGAATAAATATCTCAGCTCAATTTATAAATCAGCTAAGTCAACAGAGAGAAAACAAAATGGTGGCCATTTTAGATGAAAATTTGTGGTATCTATTCTGATTAAAACATAACCCCGATTTGGACGAAATATGATACAAGGTCAGTTCTTTAATTGATAAAATAGCAGCTAGGCACAAATCAATATATGCACAGGTGATAAAAAACTATGCGACGCCTCAAATTGAGCTCCGCTCAGATGTTATGTTCCAGTACGGTGATCAAAACTAAGCCAAAAATAGCAACCATCATCAGATAAAATGCTTGCCATATTTAAGTCGAGGATAAGACCGTCAAATTGCAAGATTCCTCCCCCCAATGGTAAGGCGATAATGAAAACAATGACCAATGCCAACGCGTCTGAACTATACCGATTAACCATGCAGGATGAGTACAACATTACCGGAACAAAGACGCGTCAACCCAGACTGGTTATAAATGGGCTGGATAATCGATTCACAAATGAGGAGCTATGTAAGGAAATACAGGCGCTAAACTCTGATGTTGGCAATAGAGAATGAATGGAGCTCATTCATGCCAGACAGACAAAAAACGGCAAATAGTTACACATTATTGAGGCAAATGGAAGCATGTATAAACGATTAGCTAACAAAAACGTCAAAATTTATTATGGGTCATATTTTGTGAAGGAGGACTTAAACGTTACAAGATGCGTCAAGTGCCAAATATATAACAATAAAACGTCGCAATGCGAAGGAGAACAAATCTGTGTGAAATATGGAGGAAAACATGAGCTCAAAGAATGCAAAAGCACACATTAGAACTTTTAAAATTTATCGTTTGACATGGTTGCCACACGTAAATAATTTGAGGAGACAACTAGCACCAATGATTGGAATGTTGCAAAGATATAGATATTTTCCAATGCATATAAAGAAACTTGTATTAAATGAATTTGTACTGACAAAGCTGCATTATGCGGTGGTCATTTTGAGACAATTGTCAAAGCAAAACCTTCATATTATATCCAGGATGATAACTAAAGCCTATAAAAACATTCTGAACCTGTCAATTCTCACTCCAACAAGACTAGTGTATCAATGAACCAATGAATTCACCTTCAGTCAAATCATTACTATGGAAAAAGCTAAGTTTATCTTCAAAAATCTAAATTCCAGTGAATTGGAACAAAACCACTTTATAAAAGTATCACAAATAAACCCATATGATTCAAGATATGCGAACGATTTTGTATATATAACCATCTTCCAGAAACAGTGAAAAATGCCAATCATTATTAGTTTGTAAAAAAAGACATAAGGAACATCTAATAAATTCAAATTAATGATAAGTGCAGAGTATTGAAAATGTAGTATCTTAGGGCATTTTAGACCCTAACGTCGAGATACTTAAAGACAGCTAGTTTTTATAAACTCAGGGGTTTTTTTTACTGCGTTCTATTATAATAGTTTTTTTCATCTCTGAGAACTGTTCACGAATCGAACTAGACTAGCAAGAAACGAGTATCTACTTCATAGCATTTTGTGTGGCTCTTATATCAATGTTTTAGCGTTGCCTGGAGGCACACGTAGAAATCGGCGACGTATGAAGTACAGATCGCACGAGCGTTGTGCAACGATGTAAAAGCCATGGGACGAGTAGTGGGGAATGGAGGTATAAAAAAGGCTTATTACACAACGCAATGAAGCTGTCAAAAAAAATTTGAAAATCGAACCGTCTAGAAGAAAGTGGCGGCCACTCAAAGGTTAAAAGACGTGCAAAAATGTTTTTTGTAGTTGTGACTAAATCCTTCTATCAATGTTCATGAAAATTGATGGCATAGAAATTCTAATTATTATAGGGATTACAGGGTTTTCCAATAAGAGATATTATTTTGACATTAAAAAATATGCTATTTTTCGGTATGAATGGTCAGATGTTTATTTCATTATAAAGAGAAAGGTATGCCGTTAATAGTGAAAAATAACATCAGGCAAATGACCATCACGACCACGCTTACACAGCCATATCCTTTTCATGAAATTTTCCATAATCAAATCGCAAAAAGGCTGCCCTATGTTCTCGATAGCCTCACGAATTCCATCTTTGAGGTCTTGAATCAACGCTAGGCTTTTGGCGTAGACCGTGGCCCCAAAGGAAAAAGTCGCAACCTGTTAAATCACAAGATCTCAGTGGCCAATTGTGATAACCTCTTCGAGAAATAACACGATCCGGAAACTTTTCCCGTAAAAGATCAATGATTTCGTTGCTTGTGCGGCATGTAGCACCATTTTGTTGAAAGTAAACGTTGTCCAGATCAATACCATCCAATTTTGGCCATAAAAAATCTCTCGATGGCGCAATCCATTCACCGTAACTGTTGCTCCAGCCTCATTTTCCATGAACTGCGTTGCTGAAGCGTGTATCGTTCCATTGCAATTAATGGCGTAGTTTCTACTTGTCAAATGTTAAAAAATAAATGCTTCAAAAGTGACATATACTAAAATACATAAAATACCTCTTATTGGAAAACCCTGAATTAAAAATGTTTAAGGTCAGCTCTTAAATTTCAAAATTGCACTTAGTCAAAGCATCGAGTTTTAAGAGCTTCTCAAAGCCACAATTCTCATTTGATTTGCATGAAATTTAACATTAAGGTAGGTAATAATTAGCATTTAATGTTATTTGTCTGATAATACAGTGCAAGTTTCAAAATGGTGGCAGTTAAAAGATGCAATTTTTTCATATTTTCATTGCCCTTTAGCGGCTAAGTTCTTGAACCGATTTTGATAAAACTTGGAATTGTAGATTATTAAAGCAAGTTTTTACATTGTGCCAAATATTATGAAAAACAATTTAAACCCAATATTTTTAGCTGCCATGAAAAAAAAACTGATTATTTTTGTTCTATTCAGAGTTAAACTCCCATTCGATCGATATTGGACACACTTGAATATATTATGGGGTACATTGGAAGTACGAGTATTTATACGACAGAAAATTTTTCTCAAGCAGTATTGAACTTTGAAAGTGGCGGCCAATAGAATTATTATTTTTTTTTTGAAACTAAAGGTTCCTACGGGAAATTTTCCTTTCCTGCTGGTGCCACCCACGGGGACTTTTTTAATCTTTGGATGTTTATGCTGTAATATAAAATTCTATTAAAATCACGTATCTGTCTATCTGTCTGTTCGTCACAGTAGTTTTTCTCCAAAACTATAGAAGTTACAGCCATAAAAATTTGTGGTGAGGTTAGAACTGATGAGCTCCTGAATTTTGAATCCTTAAAATTTTTTGACGAAAGTAATATGGTAGGGTTTTTTTGTCAAAAGTTTTAATGACGCCTTTCAAAACAAGTCTTTAAATTACTTAATCAGTGTCAAGGTGAGCATTGGAGAAGAAACGTACGAAATTTTCACGTGTTTTCCCATCTTTTAGATAAGAAATTTTCTTCTTCCAAAAATCTCAAAATCTCTTCGACCCAAAAATCTCAAAAAAAAAATCATGTAAGCAGATCCTTTAGAATATAATAAAAACATACATCTCTGATGTCAAAACTCGCTAAACTAAGTTAGTGATATTATGATTCATCAATTTGACATTTTCTTTAATAAAATCATCCGGAGACCCTTAAATGCAATAACTACTTGCAGGAATGATTGATTTTCAAGTTTCAAGGAGGATCTGATAACTTTCAGTGAAGTTATAGTGGTTTAAGTTTTCCTGTATTTATACATAGCTTTGGAACAATAAATGCTTTCAGATGACTTTTTTTGTGGTAGGGAGGTGAATGCCCATTTGCGCACAGAGTGTGGGGCTCCCATGTTCGAAGAAGGCGACTGGAGTTCCCACTAAACACCTCCCCTGTCAACCTGAGAACCTAGCCTGACTTAGACACTACAGCTTTATTCAGATTTGCATGAACGTTTGAAAAGGGCTTTGCATTATAAATATCTTAGAGAATTAGTTCAACGAGTGATGTTGGTAGTCATAAAACAAAATTACGGCCGTTTTAAGTATGAACTTTGAATAAATTTGCACGTTTTTTCCCTTTTGCAGTTTTTAAATTACAGACCATTAACTCCGGATCGAATTTTTTAATGGCTTAAGATGAAAGTCTTTATCTTATTGGGAGGTATGAGTGTAACAGAAAAAAATAGCTTAAAAGCCGTTTTCCACTCAACTGTGTTAATAATAGTGGGATTGGGAAATTTAATATTTACCCCAGTGAATGCGCATGGGTACCCTTAATTTCAATGAAATTCGATGCTTAAATAGCTCCATGAAATGAAAGTTTCAATAAAATTGAATTATATTCATTGAGACTATAGCTGTTTCGATTTCCTCTGAATGAAATAACAAAACATTATTTGGAATTTCCATTGACCCACACGCAACACTTTTGATTGGGTCGTCCTCAAATCTTCACATAAGATGAATAATAAAAATATATTTAATGTTCTATTTCATTAATGGGCGATGTCATACGCAGCAGCTTGTTGTCGTTCTTAAACACGTAAATTCAGTTTTCTTAGACGCGAAGGACGTGACGTCAGGAAGAAGAAAACAATATGCATGAGTCCTGGAAATTTTCTAACGACCTGGCGCCTCAAAAAATTTCCTTTTGAAATTTTTTTTATAACCTAAACTTTCGAGAGACCACCACTTCTGAGCCTTTTCAAAGTTTGAGCTTTAGGTTCTATAGTTTCTGAGAAATCTTTCTGTCAAGCACGGATAGACGAAAGGATAGATAGGAGGCGAAGCTAGTAGATCTTCGAAAATTCATTTCACAAAGCTCTAAAAAGTTTGTTGCCCTTAATGTGCTGTTTGCACTAGAAGTTCTCCCTTTTTTACTGCTTTTTAGATACATCTGAAGTACAATGAGCACATTATAGCTTATTGATAGTTAAATTCCACATAAATATTTAATTTCTTATCTAAATTATATCTGAAATTCTTATTTTACTTGCCTTTTTGGAAGGGGGAAAAACGGCGCATATGAATTAATTCAATTTCGATGTAATCTAATACACGAGTTCAGCAACATGAGAAGAATCAAGCTCATTATACGATTTCCTGTAAAACAAAACTCAGCACAAAGCAAAACATCCTGGTAAATGTGAAAACGCCCATTCATGCCGTCTATTGCAGATAAATTATAATAAATTACGGTAAACATTCCCCAAACAGCCTATAAACTTCTTCATTTCATGTTATTATAGACAAAATTTAAGATAAACATTTTATTTGCTCAAAAGTTCCATCTCAGCATCACCTAATTCCGAGACTCATTAATTCTTTGCCACCTCGCTATAAATCCACCTTTGAAATTTCGAATATTCCCAGAATAAAATCCTCTGCAGACTCCGACTACTCTTTGGACCGTAAAATTTCCGACTCAGATCTCATTACGTGCGCTGGACCGGGCAAAACGATGGAGGGAGGGTGGAAAGAGCAACGCTGTCTATAAATTTCCCAAAAATGTCCTGGACACCTATCTCGTTGAAAGTTTTAAATAAACGACATAACATAAGGAAGCATGGTAGCTAGACCTGCTCACTCCCAGGTTGAGTTTCGGCAATTTCAGCAAAAGATAGCGCTCAGGAGCAACAGCACAATCAGCCTTGCTTTTATTTCTTGCCGGCACCCTCCGTGGAGCATTTGATATGGTCACACTGGCTGGCTGGTGAATTTTCGGCAACAGTGATTAATCATGATAATGTGAAACAACTTGCCCACATGCGACGCGATAAGAGAAATTACAGGGACATACTGGCACTCAGCTCCACTATATTAAATACAATACATTCAAATGTAGGTACATACAGGGCAGTTACAACGCTGTAAGTAAGTGTTTTTCATGAGGATTAGATTCGGGAAATAAATTTTGTCTGGTGTAAAATGCCGGTCAGAAAACAGAACAAAGAACACGAAAATGATGTAGTTGGAGCCGGGGGAAAAATAGCTGACTATGTTCTGGCGAGAAGAATTAACAATGTGGTAAGCAGTGATAACAGGGAACTTTGGATAATTAAGGCATGAAGGTGCCCAAATATACCAACAAAGAGAAAGTAGTGTCTCATTCCTAATGAAAGAAACGTTGGAAATTCTAGCAACTTAGTATGTAATTTGGTTTTAACTAATATTGGATTATATCAGATAACCTTGAAAATCATGAGATACTTTAAGTAAAGAGTAAAGGGTGTTTTTTTTACACCCGGATAACTTTAAATTGAAATAAAACCGAGGAAACTGTTTATAATATCCATTAAATTGGCTTTATTTAAAAAATATTTTTTTTGTCAAATTTTTCATGATGATTTTGAGCATGTGGCCATCGCTGGTGCGTACGTACCGTAATTTTTGGATCAGATTTTTAGATTTTTTTCGCAGTTAATCAATAACGGCAATAAGGCGTAGAATCTCACTCAGAAAATATCATCCTTTTAGTTTAATAGTTATTACCTCATCAAATCAAAAGACAAAATTTTTCTAATAAAAGAGACATAAATCATTTCCTGTAAGAAAAAAAACCATTAAAAATACTATGACGACCAATTGAAAAGTATAGATATAAGTTTAGCGCGCAACAACACAAGACAAGCATACAAAGTAGTGAAAAGCTAGAAACGTGGCTATCACCCCAAAACCACGCTCCGTAGTGATGACATCGGCAATATCATCGCTGATGAAACCAAGATTAAGGAAGATGGTCATCATATTTTAAGAACCTCCTTAATCTTCCGCACAGTTCCAGAACATCGAAATCTATAGATGTTTGCGAAGAGCCTCATTGGTCCCACCATCTCTGGATGGAATGTATTCCATCGTCAAAGCCCAAAAGAATAATAAAGCGCCGGTCATCGATGAAATTCCAGTAGAGCTCATCAAGTATGATGGCTGTAGTGTTCATTAAACTATTCACAAAGTCATCCAGCACATTCGGAAACAAGGATATATGCCGAAAGCGCGGAGCCAATCAATTATATTCCCTACCCACAAAAAAGGTGACAAGTTAAAGTGCGAAAATTATAGTGGCATATCACTGCTTTGTACGGCGTACAAAATATTTTCAAAAATCTTAGAAAATAAAATCGAATCATACGCCGACAGTATTATTAGGGCATATCAAAGTGGTTTTAAAGACGTGCGCTAAATTTTTCGTGAATTCGATACAACCATGAGCTATATGAATTTTTTGGATAGTTGGAGGTCTCAACGATTATCAGACTGCAGAATCTACAATGGGTAAGATACATGAATCGTATGGATTATCGGTTGCAAAGCTTAAATTACCTAAAGAATATTCGCCTAAGATCTATGGTGTCACTTTTTTCGAAAGGTAACAAGTTGGGTAGACAGACCTATGCTCATGTCAGAAGGGTTTTGTACTCAACTTACAAAATGCCGTAACCAGCAACGAATAAAATTAAGAAACACGTCAGGCTCGAGGATCATACTATTATTAACTAAGTTGTAAGAATTTTGAATTCTGAGGTATTTGTTAAAGTTATACCCATAAATATCTCGCTTGATAATTTTTTCAGATTTGTTTAGATCACGGGTGTCCATTCGCGAGGGAGAAAACACATTTTTCATGTATTTCCCCCTCTGTGCCCCCACTGAAGCAAAAACTGGCAGTTTAAGAACTGTTTTGAAAAGCTCTCATAGAGAACTTTCATTTGATATTCATATCGGCTACCTTTCATGAAATTTTTTTCAGGGGCCACTCCTCTGTACTGTAAGCATCGATTCATGGCCTTTTTTTTCGAATCCTAGAATGGCTACAAAGCCCTTTTGCTGGGAGCTCTCTCCCGCCTCTTCGACTTGTTTCAATTGTATGTAGTCATCCTCATGATATCTATCATTCCTGAAATTTTCATGCAAATCCTAGCAAAGGTGTAGTGTCTAAGTCAGTAAAAAGCGCATATGGCTCCATAGTCATATGTTTCCATAGTAATACAGGGCACATTGTTCCATAGTAATACAGGAAAATTCAAATCGCTATAACTTCGTTAAATACTATTCGATCTTTATGAAACTTTCAGAGAAGATCAATCTTATAAATAGTCATCTGTTTGCTAAATTTTATTGAATTTAAGGGTACCATTTAGATTTTATTCAAGAAAATATAAAATCGATAAATCATACTATTACTAACAAAGTTGAGTGAATTTCGACTTCTCATGTATTTGTTGTTGTTGTACTCATTAAGGCCTACATTCATGATTTTTTTCAGATTTTTCGGCTGGAAGGTGTCCAATCGCGAGGGGGGGGTACGCGAAAAGTTCGTACATTTCCCCTTCCCCTGCCCCCCTCGGTACTCATAAGGCAATTCTAAAACCTGTTTTGAAAAGATCTCATTGAGACCTTTCCAATGATACCCTACTCGACTACCAATGGTGAAAAAATTTTTTTGAGGGGTCAACTCCCTATATAGGGAGACCCCCCTTAAACCCCTTTGAAAAATTTTTTCACCCTTGAACTTTCAAGAGGTCACCACTTCTGATCTTTCCGCAAAGTTTCATGGCTGTAGCCTCTATAGTTACGGAGAAAAAGTGCTGTGACATACAGACGGACGGACGGACGGACGGACGGACGGACAGACGGACACAGGTCGTGATTGCAATAGGGTTTTGTATTTTAGTACAAAACCCTAAAAAAAGGAGGCGTACGTTAAGCTAAATCTTGCCGGGCAAGGATAAAAACTTAATGCTCTACCGCCGCAAATATTTTCACAGCCACGCAGATCCAGAGCTTCGTTGAGGCAGCACTAGCACGCATACAAAAGGAAGATTCAAATTCCATCAGAAAATAAAAATCTAGTCGACATGCGTATATCTTCGTTGGCCGTCAATCAGTGACGGAATTTTATCGAGAAAGAAATGATTTGCAATGATGAATTGATCTTAATTAAGCGTCCATAAGTGAAGACGTTGTCGTTCATCATTCTGCGAGGACCAAATGATTTTTAATTTGATGAAACACGGATGCAACTATTGAATATCGTGCTACTCCACACCATTTACTTTACCAGCACAAATACATCAGTATCCACCACAGAGAAGTAAATGAGCAAATTCGCGACATTCTCGAGGACATATTCAACGACCGAAATTACATGGAACTGGTGGATGAATAGCACGTGCAAAACATTACATCAATACAACTCCCAGCGGGGATGAGGAAAACTAATAATACTTACACCTCGGCTCGAAAAAAGAGAAATGCGAGGATTGTCGGCGGAATTTTCAACTCGCATCGAGATGTATATTAGATAAAGATTACTGACGGTTTGAACTGTCAGCCAAACGTATTCACACGTAATTCACTTTATTCAAACCAGGATCGCCATTGAGTGGAGCTCGTTGTGAGTGAAATTGAAGCAATGGAAACTACTCTCATGAACGGGAAAATCCATTCCCGAAGAGTGGTGAACCCCGAAATGGTAGGAAACGTTAATCGGAGGTCATTTAAGCCCGGAAAGATTGGCGTGCTTTCTCTTTTGGAGTTTTGCATCTACTGGTGAAGGAATAAGACGGAGCCATCATACGACTAGAACATTTTTTGAAGTGGAAAGTCTGGAATTTGACCGAGGAGTTCAAACGAGACGACTGAGTCCCGGCGGTGGCTATATAAAGGTGTGGAAGAAAGGGGCCCCTTGCCAGCGTAGAAAATAAACGTATGTAAGTGGCTTGTATTTTATCTGAAGAAATTTTATGTTGGAAGAGATTGCTGAAAACAAGGAAATATAGGAGATCAAAATAGAATTCCAGTAACGTTAAAATTAGATTTTCTTGTCTTGCTACAATAAACATTTCATTTATTTTCAGCGTGTTGTTCGGGAATCAGTTTCCCGGGATTAATTAGGCAGAGAGACCTTGTGAGTTAATTAAGATGGTATTACTTGGCGAGTGGAAAGAACGATAGTGTGGTTTTAAGCTTTTGGCATTTTGTCGGTGCTAAATGATAAGGAGAGCGTTAATTCCGCTTTCCCCGGTGTGGGGAACTGCGAGTTTTGTGTGGTGGTGGTTCTGCGTGGTAGGCTATTTAGAAGGTGGCCTCCACGGCTAGGTGGTAGCAAGTGCCAAAACGTTTTCAGATGATAATTTCGCTCCGGTCGGTCTTTTTCTTGTTTGAGCGACCTTTTGGAGGCTCGGTGGATTGAAGGAGTGGCGCAAACGCCCGTCTTCGCGTGAGTTGGTTGGATCACTGGAGCTTCAGCTGGAGTAGCCCCAATATATCGAATAAAGGAAGATGGCCATCAACAGAATCAGTAATAACGGATGGACGGACAGATAGTTCACAATTTTAGTAGAGCTTCGTAAAATTATTTTACAAACCCTTAAGAAGACTTCTTTGAAGTTTTTCATAGAATCCAGCAAAACTTCCTTTGCCAATAATTCACGGACTATTGCTTCACTTTTTGTGCTACCACATTTAACATTCCTAGCTATCTTGGAATCAACGTACCTACAGTATATTAGGGGCAATGATTTTTGATAGCAATCCATGCTATTGCAGCTTAACGAATATTTTACAGTGTGGTATATCGAAGTTATCTCTGTGGTTGAAGTTTCATGCGTTATATGTATAACTGAGATCATTGTAAGAAGTATCTGGTGCCCGGAAAAAGCTAGTTATATTTTTGGCAGCTATAAATATAAGTACTTGGCATACTATAAATGTAAGTACTTGTTATTGAGTGCTTTGCCATATAATTTAATTCATCATGAGAAATACTAAATCCATTTTTTACAAAAGTAAGCTCTATACACATGTGACTCTACAGGACAGCCATGTATTCGTTCTCCGAATTTTCGTTATATTTCGTAAGTTGGTGTTGAACGACTTTGGCCTTCTTCTTTGACGTAATGTCTTCCGGCTTCAAATAATCAAAAATAATACTATATGTTTCTTAATTCATCTTTTCAGGATACAAATGTTTAAAATCTAATTAGCACCACTGTTTAACAGGGAAGAAAAACTTACCTTTGTTTATTTAATATATTATTAAACTGCAAAACTCACTCCCCACACGGAAAAAATGATTAATTTACTTTTGTTTGTTTAATATAATCAAACTACCGAGTTCACTGTTAAGTGCTTATGCATTTAAACGAATCTAAGGAATAAAAAAAAATGTTTGGGTGCCTAAACTCGTTTGCATTCGCTTGCGGTTCGTGCTTGATTGTTCATGATTATGAAATGAAACCATGAGATTGATGGACTAAAAGCGAAAGAACAACAAAAAATCCGATGCGCCCTCACAGTCAATTTTCTTTTGGCAAACACGTTTTTCAGAGTTTTGTGCTAAAATACAAAACCCAATTGAGACCGCGACCTGTGACTGTCCGTCTGTATGTCACAGCAGTTTTTCTCCGAAACTATAGAAGCTACAGCTATGAAACTTTGCGAAAAGGTCAGAAGTGGTGCAATTTTGAAAGCTCAAGGGAAAAACTGTGTTTCAAAGAGTTTTAAGGGGGGTCTCCCTATAGAGGGAGGTGACTCTTCAAAAAAATTTCAACACTGGTAGTCAAGAATATGACATTGGAAAGGTCTCAATGAGGTCGTTTCAAAACAAGTCTTAAAAACGCCTTATCGGTACCGTTGGGGGCAGAGGAAGGGGAAATGTAAGAACTTTTCGCGTAAAATTTAGGCCAAACAAAAATTTATTTCTCGACATAGTCCCCACGCAAGTCAATACATTTGGTCAATCGCTTTTCCCAACCCTTGAGGCCATCAGAAAAAAATCTTTAAGTAAACCTGAAAAATACAAGTTTACTGCCTCTTCAACCTAGGTATTTGACCCATATTTTCACACCAAGCATTTTTTCGAGTTGGAGAGCAAAACAATTCACTCAATGCTAGGCCTGGTAAGTTGGGTGGGTGTTGAAGCAATTCGAATTTTAATTCATCCAATTTTGCCATTGCGACCATGTATGTGTGGACTCGCGCGTTGTCTTGATGAAACAGCACTTTCTTTTTCGCCAAGTGTGGTCTCTTCTTCTTAAGTTCCGTCTACAATCGGTCCAGGGTCCGTTACTGGCTCCACCTTTTTGAAGGTAATCGACCATAATTATCCATGGCTGTCACTTTTCTGCCTTCTTTGGAGCTGATTCCCTCACCACAATCCACTACATTGACTGTTGTTTAGCCTCCGGAGTATGGTGATGGATTCAGATTTTGTCGACGGTAATTAATTGGCGCGAAAACTCGGTAGGAGTCTTTTGGAGCAGCTGACATGTCCATCCGTATGCGCTTCTGGTCGGTCGTCAACAAACGCGGCACTTATCACGCGGATAATTTTCTCATGCACAAATCTTCCTGTAAAGTCTTATGCACCGATTCAGTTGATATTCCACAAGCCTACGCAATTTCTTTCATGGTTAATCGGCGATCTTCCATCACGGTTGTGTGCGCTAAAGTGACTATCTTCCGTTGAAACAGTTTTTGAACGTCCAGAACGTTCATCATCAAAAATGCTTCTGTGACCGCGTTTGAACTCGCCACGCAATGTTTCAAGGTTCTAAATGAGGACAACGATTACCCATACACGGAATCTAACTCTTCTTTCACTTCCCGAGTTTTTTTCCTTTTCAAATAGAGACACTTTATCACCATGCGATACTCGATTTTATCCATTGTTCTTAACAAACGTCACCTGTAAACTTTGGAAGGCCATGTGCTTTGTACTGATTGGAATGCCTTGAAATTTTTATGGCATAAATACTTGTATGTTAAGGCCATCTACTCGTTGGCAAGAGAACTTGACTGTACCATGACTTTTTGCTGGTAAGGCCGGAAACTTTTCAAATGACCCTCGTACCTACAATTAATACTCATTGGTGAAATAAGTCGAGGAGGCAGGAGAGATCTCTTAACAGAATGGCTTTATAGCTATTACATGGTTCAAAAAAAATGTTCTCATGCCATGAATCGATGATTTGAATTATTCACCCAATAATTGTTTGAGAAATCGTTCAAACTCATTCAAAGGATTTAGAATTTCATTCATAAGCACATAACAGCCGCGATTTTGTTCTACTCGTATATTAAATAATATTTCTGACTGCTCGGCACATTGAACACATTTAAGTAAACCACTATTCCTTAAGTTTTTATGAAAATCCAAAGAAAATAAAAGCGCATTGGTCGAATTGAAATATGTATTAACTATCTACATGTGTTATTGTTTTGGTTATTCCATACAATTGAAACGACAATAACTCACTTGAATATGATTTGATTTCCATGAAATTTTGAAGGCATAAGATTCTTGTATCAAACTACAATAACTTTAAAGGCACCGTTTCAATTTTCGGGGGAAACATAAAATTTACAAATCATACTATTATTAACAGAGTTGAGTGAAATTTTGATTTCTGAGGTAATTATTGTCATTGGACTCATAAAGACCTACCTTCGTGATTTTTTCAGATTTTTGTTTCAAAACCGTGAAGGGAAGGGACACAAATATTGCTCGTCCATTTTCCCTCCCCCTGGACTTTTAATGCAAAAAATAACTTATTGTTCAGATTCTGAAAGTGCTAAGACGTTTCGTTTGATACCCTACGCGAGTAGATTAATTAAAAAAATATGTTAGGGGCTACTTTTTTATAAGGAGAACCCCCTTAAAAGGTTTTGATATATTTGATAAGGCCTAAACTTTTGAGAGACCACCATTTCTGAT
Source organism: Odontomyia ornata (assembly GCA_963969285.1). Lineage (NCBI taxonomy): Eukaryota > Metazoa > Arthropoda > Insecta > Diptera > Stratiomyidae > Odontomyia > Odontomyia ornata. The sequence goes on along the minus strand of OZ017738.1, from coordinate 104,787,054 downwards.
CATTTCACAAAGTTTGAGCTTTGTAGCTTCTATAGTATTGGAAGAAATTTCTTGTGACGCACGGACAGATGAACAGACGGGCGGACGAATGGACAGATGAACAGAAAGACGGATTGGCAGAAAGATGGACAGGTGAGACGCAAAACTGTTAGGTTTTTGCAAAGTTTCTTTCAGAAAGCCCTTAAAAATCATGGATCATGGATCCAACAACAACTAACTTAGAGGTTGAAATTTCTTGAACTTTGCTAACAGTAGTAGAATTTGAAATTTTTCTTAGTAAAAATGTATTAGTATCTGTTGAAATTAATAAATTCAGCGTGGGAATTACGGATTAACAAGAGATAAATTTATTTGTTGTAAAACAAAATAAAAGATATAACAAAAAGATTACATAAAGTATATTCAATATATTTGATTGTCTCTAAATGAACTTGATGTATGGCTATCACTTCTACCCGGATTCCAAGCACAACGCGAACTGAACTTCGGTCATCACAGACTAACTCACACCACGGTGATTTGTTTACACTAAATATTAGAGCACAAGTATACTCGACTGTGTACTGCATGTGAGAATATTTTCAAGTCACTCTCACTACACACGTCACAGTAGATACTAGTCTTCTCGGGAGCAAAAACTAAGTCCTTCAAGATAATGACTCACAAGAGTCTGCGATTTTGTCAAAATATCTGCTTTGATATCCCTTGAAGGTAATTTTTCTAACACAAACACACCAACACCAATGGTTTCATGAACAAGATGTTAAACATCAGTCAATATGCTTCGTTCCTGCATGAAAAACAGGATCATTTGCGATAAATTGAGCTGAACGACTATCAATGTAAATCGTTATATTTGTCCATTATTCCAACTTAATCTCAATCAAGGACTCTTTAAATAAATAGCCTTTTTTGCAGCTTCTGCAATAATAACAAGGCCATACTCCTCTGCTTTCGAGATTTTCAGGTTACTGCTGCACCACTTAGGAGGAAAACATTTCCGGTATATGATCTTAAATCAATATTGCAGCCACCCCGGTCAGCATCCGTGTAGCACACCAAAGGTTCACTTTTTTTGAGTATACGAGTCCCATCTTTACAGCACCAGCAAGATATCTCAGGACTCTTTTTGCTGCTAACCAGTTACTTTTGTTAGATTTGTTTACAAACCACGCTAGCCTCGACACAGTATTAGCAATGTGTGGTGGACACACACATACATAAGAGCTCCAATGAGATCTCTATAGGAGCAATTTTCAGCGAACTCACTGTCTTCGATTATATCAACATGCGCACTCATTTCTGCAGGTGTTACTACGGAATTACACTCGTTCATTTCGTATTGCTTGAGCATTCCCAATATATAGCCAATCTGAATTAATTCGAGAAATTCATCACTTTGATTTATTTCCAGACCTAAATTACTTTACCTTACCGAGATCTTTCAGAATTCTCTCCAGCATTTCCACTAGCTTGTCAGGAACTTTCATGAGCACTTTTTCTTCTTAGGCACCATTTAAGTATGCATTCACAATATCGAACTGCCTGATCTGCATATCGAATTGTACAGCCAAAGCCAATAATAATCTCAATGACTCTCAATGACTCTCAATGCCTAATCTAGTGATAGCCAATACCATACTTTTGACTGTAACCCTTTCTACCAAACGAGCCTTGCGTCACTCAACGTTTCCTTTTGAACGATATTTGTTAGCCAGCACATATCGACATCCAACCACATTTTGGTTTTCACTGTTCTTCACGATATCTAATGTATGATTTTTAACTAAACTTCTGACTTTTGATTCAATGGCATCCATCCATTCACTAAAATATTCTCCATCTAAAGCTTCCTGTACGCTTATTTTAGCAGTACCAGTAAAAACATCATCGCTAAGGCCATCTTTGCATTGAATCGCCTCTCCAGACTCATTTTTTGAGTTAATCATTTGCCGAGAATTTAATTACTTTCTGGGTCACCCTCTGCTCCTAGTGCGTAACATTCGCGGCCTCTCATGGGCTCTTTTGTACTCTTCTTCAGACAATTTTTTTGCTTCAGAGTAATAGGTCGTTATTATTTTTCTAACTTGTTCACATTATCATTTCGTCTTAGGCTGACTTATTTGACTATCATCTCTGTCTAGCGATGTAAATAACTTGTCCAACACACGCGTGTCACCTGAGTTCTTGTTAGTGTCCTCGATAAATTTCACCTCGCGCACATTGACAATTTGATGGGTACTACGCAGCCACACTCGATATTCCTTCACCAGCTCTTTGTGTGACCCTATTCATGATCTTTGTCTAAGACCATCACTTTAGAAGGAATCATTTGTAGATGACCAACCTTAGGTGTCTTCTTTATCTATTTCTCGTGTGAAATTATTTCTTTTAAGCTAGATGGTGGACAGCGATTTTTGATATGACATGCTTTTGCCGCGGCTACAGACCAAAAAGATGCCGCTAAACCAGGCTGCCACAATAGACACCTTGCCATGTCTATGAACGTGCGATTCATCCTCTTCGCCACGCTATTCTGTTGCGGTGTTCGAAGTACCGTAGGCCTTTTCTGGGATACCTTGAGCTCCCTAATACTTGTCAAAGTCAACATTGCAATACTCACGGTCAATGTCTGATTGCAAATACTTTATTATATTTATTTTTCAACCAATTGTTGTTATAGCTTAAACGCTTCAAAGACTCCTGATTTTTGTCTTAAGAAGTAGGCTTCGCACCACCTGGTGCTGTCATCAATAAACGTCACAAAGTATTTCGCTCAACCCATGGATTCGGTTTGAAAGGGTCCCACTACGTTGGAATGCACTATTTTAAGCACTTCATCACAAGGCATTTGACCTTTTAAAACGATAATGCAGTCATCTTCCTTTTGATGCATACCTCACATTAGGGTAATTGAACTGTAGCTCCTCTTCTTCTTCTTCTTTGTAGCACTACAGCCCCTCTCGGGCCTTCGCTTAGAGATAGTTAGAGTATCTCATTTTCGTGACCGTATTGATTTCTTCGGAAGTTGGTTTGGTCAGTACCATGCTCCCATGTGCTTGCTCAGCTATGATATGATCTGATTAAATCAGTACATACCACCACTGAGTGAACACTCATAGTCTGCCCAAAAAAGCCCCTGAACTAAATCACGTTACTCAAAACGAGATTTGAACCTGGGACCTTCGGCTTATGCGTCTCATGCTCTAACCACTAGACCACACAGACTGTAGCTCTTACAGAGTCTGTATGATTCTCCATCTCAAATCAGCTTAACTAAGCCTTTCGCGTTTAGATAGCCCAACACTTGTGCCACTTCAACAGTTTGGAGCACTCCGGTTGAACTGCCGCGCACTCAGAATTTTCCCGCACCATCAAGACTTGCAATGACAGGTACACTACCACACTCATCACACACGTAGGCATCGTTCTTCCTGAAGGTTACCTCATGTCCTTTGTTTGTGATTTTTGCTACGGAAATCAAATTTGTCCTTAGCTCCGGCACAAATGAAGTATTGCGGAACTCAATTACTTTTGACCTTTATAACTTACTACCGATAAACGCACAGCACCTATACCCTTGATATCAGCACATGCTTGACTTTTCAAATTGAGCCTTGATTTATGACACTCTTTCATCGTTTCAAACAGGTTTTCATCCCCACACAGTTGTGTAGTACATCCACTGTCTAACAACCAGCCTTAGCAAATGTTTTTGCATTACCGGCACTGTATATACTTGCCGTGGCCATATGACTCACTGCAAAGTAACTCTGATCAACACTGTTCGCTGATCGTTTGGACCTCTTGTCACTTATCTTCGTCGGATACACATTTACCTTATGTTCCGGGACACCATACTTGAAACATTTTTTTTCCTTTCGTGGGGACGATCCTTCCTTTCCTTTCTTGGGAAAATTTCGGCGCGCATTTGCTCGATTTCTAGCCACAATTGCTGTGACGATACAGCCTGATGCTTGCTTTTGCGCCTCGCTTTCTTCCAGAATCTTGACCTTCAAAGTTTCAGCGGATGGAAGCTCATCTCTTGACTCGATTGCACACCAGAAATTTTTTATATGAAGCGGGTAGACTGTACAAAAGCATAATGGCTAGGCCTGATGCTTGCTTTTGCGCCTCGCTTTCTTCCAGAATCTTGACCTTCAAAGTTTCAGCGAAAGGAAGATCATCTCTTGACTCGATTGCACACCGGAAATTTTTTATATGAAGCAGGTAGACTGTACAAAAGCATAATGGCCAGCTGATGATTTTTCCACTTTTATAACTTTCAACTTGAAACTATCTTTTTGTTTAAATTTCACTATGCTGAGCCTACAGCCTGTTGAGGTTAATAAATTCAGCGCGGGAATTGCGGATTAACAAAAGATAAGTTTATTTGTTGTAAAACGAAATAAAATATATAACAAAAAGATTTGATTGTCTCTAAATGCACTCGATGTATGACTATCGCTGCTACTCGGATTCGAAGTACAAGACAAACTGAGCTGCGGTCATCACAGGCCAACTCACACCACGGTGATTCGTTTACACCAAATGTTGGAGCACAAGTATACTCGACTGTGTACTGCATGTGAAAATATTTTCAACAGTATGATCACATTGGATTTAAGTAGTTCTTTAAAATATGATTTATTCGATCAGTTTCAATAAAATTCACCGAAGCTATGGCAGTTTGAATTTCCTGCGATAACAACAATCATATACAATTTTTCTACTACTTAGGCTTACCATCGAAACAGACACTACACTTTTGATTGAACCTTCTCCAAATTTTCTGATAAGATGAAAAACAAAGCTACAAGTGAGATTCAGGTCAGTCAGGGATTTTAGTAATATTGGAACAAAATGTTTGCTAGTTGAAATGGAGTTCTTTTAAAGTAGGAATATATTTGTTGTGCATGTCATAAAAGTTTTTTTTGCATTAAATCATCCTATGTATCCACATATTGTATGTTAAGTACAACACCCTTTTGACATGAGTGTAGTTCTGTCTACCCAACTTGTTTTGTATCGAAGTTGCTACAAAGGGACAAGAAACGTGATCGTTTACATAAGCTAGTGTTCCCGTTTTATTTTCCCCATGTGGTGTGAATCTATTTGGAAACAGGAATAGATATAAACTTTTGGAAGTACGAGTACAATAATGTGGTTTCAATCAATAAACAAGAGCGATTCCTCATTCTATACCAAAGTGATTTTTATTTGGTCCCTGCATATATGGGCAAAACAAATTTTCATAGGAAAACCGCATGATAGACATACGTCTTAGCTCTGACAAAATCCCGCATTTAGCCTGGACCGAACGATACATATAATTTTGGGCTGAAAACCTGGACACTCCGCCAAAATCGGAACGCCAGCCAACGCTCTCTTCTATATAAAGACATCCGCCTCCAAGAACTTTTAAAAGTTATTTTATATCGAAGCACTCACAAAATTTCACTTTTCTAGCTTTTGTGGTTTGCAAGATAACTTGATATGAAACACAGATGAACAGGAGGTCAAACAGGTCTTCATTTTATAAGGATATTGTAAAATGATTTTACAATACCCTGTAAAAAGACAAAAATGAATCAAACTACCACACCATAAATTTAAATAGCATTTTTGACTTCACGTGCAATAAGCCCAGGATTTGTGTTCCTAGCGGTTACGTTTTCTAGTTCCACTGTAATTTAAATTACTTTGTAATATTTATTAATATAATAATCACTATCACCAAACATGAAATTCAATTATACATAGTTTGAGTATACTGTGACATTTGAATTTAAACTGCGCGCGTCGAAGGATTTGGAGATTTTTTTTTATGTTGGTAGAACTGTCAGTGACATCTATTTCAAATTTAAATGTCAAAATATTCATTAGTGTTTGAGATACGCGTTGTTTTGTGAGCTGCTAAAAGTGAGCTTTTCGTTTTTTGTGATGTCGAAACTTGTTGAATTTGCATTAAATTTTGTTTGCGGAATCAATTTTCTGCTGCGGATACGTTGAGGATGGCACAGAAAGCCTTTGGTGATGAGGCTTTGTCTAAAAAAATGTTTACAAGTGGTATAGTGAGTTCCAAGCCGGCCGTGAACGTGTTGAAGACGAAGAGCGTCCTGGGCGACCATCAACCTCTTCTTTTCTTCGATTATCGTGGTGTTGTGCATTATGAGTTCCGCCCGCTGGGCAAATCAGTCAGCAAGGACTATTATTTGCGTCGTTTGCGTAACGCTATCCGCCTATCCGCCACCATCCCACACTGCACTCGTAATTCGTGATCACTTCGCCAAAAACTCAATCTATATTGTTCTGCAACCACCGTATTCACCTGATCTGAAGACGTGCGACTTCTGGCTGTTCAGCAAGCTCAAAAGACCGCTCCGGGGACACCGTTTTGATACGATAGAGGAGATTCAAGCCACAGCGAAGATGGAACTGAAGGCCATCCCGGAAGCGGCGCGTATCTCAAACACTAATGACTATTTTGACATAGATGTCACTGACAGTACTACCAACCTATGAAAAATTATTCTCCAAATTCTTCGACGCGTGCAGTTTAAATTCAAATGTCACCTTATTTTTTGGTCACAGTAGTACATATAGTAAAATTATTTCCAATCTAAATTCATGGCCTGTATAATTATCACATAGATATATTCGGAACAATCCTGGATCTCCGTTGCACGTACGCGAAAATATCAGAAGCGCCCTACGAAATACTAATTCAACCGTTAACACAATATCATAAAATCAAAAATAAACCAATTCAACATCATAAAATTCTTAAATTTATCTAATTTGTCTTCAAGGCAAACAAACGCATCTTTATTATTTGTCGGCTCAAACATTTTTCTTTCTAACGAACTGCCATTCAGCTTAAGACACTCCTGGGGACATGAAGTAATAATGCAACTGTTTCATATGGTTCACAAGGGAGAATTTTGCGTGTGTTGAAGTCTGAAGTCAGGATATATTTTTCTTGTTTTTCCATTGACTTTTCCATAAAGAGACGCCAGCCTACATATAGGCTTGTACTTGTTTATATGTTTGTTAGTTTGCTTAGAATTTGAAAAGTTTTCGTGTTCCCCGTGTCGTCCTATCGTCCTATGACACGTTCGTCCTTACACAAGCCCATCATAAGCATCATTGTATACCAAAAAGTTTCTTGTCCCTGATGGAAAATTAAAGAAATAGACCGATAATGCTTTCATTATGGTAGGCCTAAGCAGTAGTCGTTTTTGGTAGACTTTCTTTCCGCAATCAAAACTATCATAATTCCATTACAGGTGGAGGCAGAAGGCCAATAGGGGATTGTAAAATGTACAAGAGGAATTAACTTGGAGAAATGAAAAAGCTACAAGAAGGTTGTGGGCTTACATTATTGTTTCATTGCCGAAATAGTTTGTGGAAAATTTATTCCTCAAGCATTATGCTGGTAATCATACTTACTCGACTCTAACGATAATTCATGTACATTTTAAAGTCTTTGTTAAAAGATCCTTGAACCGGCCATTCTGACAGTTAACGTAGGATATTTAAAATACTTGAAAAGCTATAATCATGAAATTATATGTATGGTCAAAAAATTCAATCCTATAATTATTTTAAAATTTTTTTTTGCGCGTAGCTACATAATTAAGGTTTTTTAATCAGAGATGAGACTGATACGAGGGTAGTCCCAAAAGTACCCCACCTGACTTATGAATACAGGTAGTTTTGAAAAAACAATTACTGCGATTGACAATACCACCTCTCAACAACTTAATGTGAAAAATTCATAACGGTTCGTTTAATTTTATTTTTCTACAGACATCCAAAGTGAAAGCTCTCAGTGAATTTATTAATATGTGAAAAATCGGGCATCGTTATGTGATGCAATACTTTCATTTAAAAGTCTAAGTCCAACCGATATCAAAGCCGAATCTGATTCTACTCTGGGAAGTGTGCTCCTTCGTTTGCAATGATCTAATATCGGGTAGCTGAAATTAAGCGAGGTCGTACGAGCTGCCAATATGAACACAGCAGTCGTCGACCAAGTGAGGTCACTACGTAAGAAAATGTGAAGAAAATCCACAAAATGGTATTGGATTACCGCCAACTAAAAATGCGCGAGATAGCAGACATGGCAGGCATTTCAAAAAGTGCTTTGCATCATTTTGACCGGAAATTTGGACATGAGAAAGCTGTGGGCAAGATGGGTGCCGCGTTTGCTCACAATGGAGCACAAACAGCAACGTGAGGATGTTTCCATCGAGTGTTTGACAATGTTTCGCAGCCGAGTTTTGGCATCGATTCATAACCATGGACGAAACATTGGTCCATCATTTTACACCTGAGACCAAGGAGTAGTCAAAGCAGTGGACTGAAAAAGGCGAAACGGCTCCAAAGAAAGCAAAGACAGCTCAGTCAGCTGGCGAGGTCATGGCATCCGTTTTCTGGGATGCGCTTGGAATAATATTTATTGATTATCTCGAAAAAGGAAATACTATCAACGGCGCATATTATGCAGCCTTATTGCAGCGTTTGAGTGATAAAATCAGGAAAAAAGGGCCCCATCTGGCGTAAAAAAAATTTTTTGTTTCATCACGACGGCTAAAATCATTGAGTTGAAGTTCGAGTTGTTTCCTCACGCACCCTCTTTGCCAGATCTGGCTCCCTCGGATTATTTTCTTTTTCCGAACATGAAAAAATGCCTCGGCGGTAAACGATTTGCTAAAAATGAAGCGGTGGAGTTTGCAGTTAGTAGCTATTTTGAGGAGCTTGACGGTTCCTATTATAAAGCGGGTATCGAAGCTATTGAACATCGTTAAGCATCCAGCTGAAAGGAGAATATGTTGAAAATAAAAATCATTTTCACAATTTTTTTACTGTTTTCTTGGTCGGGTCAGGTACTCTTGAGACCGCCTTCATATGTATCGGTAGAGTTATAAAACCTTGCTTGAAAACAGAAGTTGGAGAAAATTAAAGACTTTCAATTTTGTAAATATTGATTATATATTTTTTTTATCATGTTTATACATTCATCTCAAAAACAAATCTAAAATGGGTCGTTCTTTATACTCATTAGTATCAGTTTTCCTTATCATAGATAAGCAGTAATCTGCTAACATATTTTTATCCCAAAATTCTTGGTATCTTTCCTTAAAAACCTTCAAATCCCGATGAAAATGTTCCAGGTGAGGATGTAAAAAAATGGTTTTTGACGACATTTTCACTCCCATTCTTTGGTAATTTCTGAATAAATTGGAAACGATTTCTACATAATTCATAGATTTAATGCTTTCCAAGAAATTTTCCACTACTGCTTTAAATAAATATCACGCATCTTTTCGACACTGGATAAGTAACAATCAAGATATTGATCCTTTAATATCTTTCTTATTTGGGGTCCCACAGAGATTCCTTCTGTGAGTTTTGCATCAGACAAACTAGAAAAAAGGGTTTTTAAGTATTTAAAAGCTTATCCATCTTTGTCAAGTGCTTAGAAAAGGTTTTTCATTAATCCCAGTTTGATGGGAAGCGGCAGTAGATTTGCGTTTTTTGGATCAATCAGAGGATTGTTTTCAACATTCATTTTGTTAGGGGTATATTCATTACATATAAGCCAATCTTTTTAAATGTAGTGGTCTTTCTAAGCTATACTGTCCCATAAGCAAAAAAGGAGCAATACTTGGTATAAACACCTTGCGAACCAAGAAGTAGCCCCACAAATTTGAGATCTCCACACACTTTCCAATTGTGTGCTTCGTATTTTATAAGCTTTATTAATGTTGTCATCGACTCATATAATTTCTTAGAATTTACCGCATGGCGTATGGGAATAGATGGTTTTTCATTGCCATTATGAAGCAATATTGCTTTCAAAATTATTTTTGAAGAATCTATAAATAAACGCCATTCTTCAGGGTTGCATTACTGGTTCATTGAAGCGAAAAGTTCACGAATATCTTCACAATATTCATACCCCTCCTTTGATGTAAAACACGTCATGAATTGACCACTCATACTGCGGTAAAAAGTCTCTTTGGTATCAGAGTCTAACAAATTCCATTGCTGAAGTCGTGACGCAAGCAGTTCAGATTTGATTTTCGAAAGCTCTAAGGCTCTTATAAGGTCGTTTAATTCACCCTGTGATAATAAATGTGGTTTAAAATTCGATTCTAACCCGGGAAGAGCTTCGAAATCAATGTCCTGGCTCGAAACCGGCTCATCTACTTCCAACTCCATGAGCTGTGATTCATTTTCCTTGCTGGAACCGTGGGTAATGATGGATAAAGAACTCATTTAGAATGTAGCACAGGTTTTGTAATTGCTGCAACAACAGGATATTGTATGTGCTTTCGCTTTTTGTTGTTAAAACGGGTAGTTTCAGTGAGGCAGAAGTAACAGTCAGTAGTATGATTGTTGGTTCTCTCCATATCATTGGGATGCCAAATTGTAAATGTTTTCTTGTTCCTGCAGCCCAGTTTAATAATATACTTTTGCAATTTTTGCCCATCATACTAAGAACCCATTTTTTATCAAGGTTTGTTACCGAGATTTGAAAGTAATGGAAATAGGCTCGTTTTACAGCCTCAGTGGTAAGTCTCTTCTTTTTTGACAAAATAATTTGACCACAAACATAGCAAAAGTTATTTGGGTTTAATTTACACTACCTTGATGACATTTTGAAACAAATGAAAATGCTTAAACGCAATAAAAACAAACTATACACTCCGACACGGCTAACAAGATAGCTCACTCAGGTGAATGTGGGTATATCAAAAACTTGACGTGATAAAAATATGTGACATATATTTTTGTAGTAAGGGGGCAGGTTTTCTACCTGCCCCTTTACTACAAAAATATGAATTAAACATTTTTTTTTTATAAAGTAGTGTATTAGAGAAGAAAAATGTTAGGAGTTGGATATTAAAAGAGTCGAATGATCAATAAAAAGTTTAGCAATGTAGTCCTAAATTTGTTTGGTATCTGAAAAAAATTCAACTCATTTAACAGTGATTTTCTATATTTACGAGTAATTTATTGGTTATTTCTACATTTCCCTTTAATAGACAAGTCCAATTAAAATAAATTTAGAAACAAAGAAAACTGGCTTCTAAATACTCTAAAAATACTGAAATAAAGATTATGGAATCAGAGTCAAATCATATTTCACCCATTTTAATTGAAATTGATCAAGAAGTTGTTGCCACTGACTTCTTCAAAATAGAAATACTGATTTAGTTCTGATTCCAAAACCTTGAATTCCTCCTCTTGAGGTGTTTTGAAGACTGTTTTCTTTTTTCTAAAAGTTTTTCATCCCAAGATTTTTAGTGGCTGTGTCAACCTTCTAGAAAGTATCGTCCTGGGACAAGCTGATTTCCTCCTAAATTGTTGAAAGTAATTTTCCAAGAGAAGAAGCATTGAATTGCTTCATAGTTGTCCCTGAATGAGACTAAATTATAATATTCAGCTAGAAATGAGGGCTGAGCCCATAAGCTGCAGTCAAAATTTGGGGAAAACATACTCAGGATTCATCTTAAGCATTTTTTATCATATTTGAAGTTCCTACGTATCTGTTGTTGTGAAGGAATAATGATAATTGAGACTTATTCTGCTAGTCTAGTAGCAATAACTTCATTTTCCGAAAATTAAGTAAACGGGAAGCTTTTGTAACTGAATTGCGCAATCAGGATGGGAATTATGGAACTAGGATAGTACCAATCTGTAGGGCTCAATTTTCTTCAGACTTCATAAAAGCTTAAATTTTGAATTGAAACTCAATATACCACATATGACAGCCCAGACCGGGCCTTTGTTTCCAGGATTTATATCTATATATAAATGTATCATAATCATCATCATATTCAGCTTGTTCTTAGTTATGGTGCATTCTCCCTTACATATTGAATCCGCATTGCTTTTCATGTACTCGTATTCTCAGCTATTCTCATCCAGGCAGTGCCAGCTAGTTTCTTTATATCATAATCCCATCGAATGTTTGGGCGTCTTTTTGGTTATTTGATTCCTCTTGGGTACCACTGCGTAACTCTTGTGGTCCATCTGCCGCCCGTCTTTCTAGCCAAATGGCCAGCCCATCGCCATTTCAAGGATTTCGCTCTATGTATCACGTCTGTTACTTGGGTCCTTTCTCATATCCACGATAGTCTCTTGGGATCCCTATGTGTGATGCCCAGCATGCATCTTTCCATGGCTCGTTGGGCGACCCGGAGTTTCCTCGTTATCCCTCTTGTTAGCGCCCATGTTTCACTACCGTATAGCGAGACTGGTAGGATACATTGGTCGGAGGCTTTCTTTTCATTGAACATTATCTTGGTTTTGCTCAGGTTCATTTTCAAGCCTGCTTTTCCGTGAGCCGCGTTGAGTTCATTTAGCTGTTCTTGTAATTCATCTTGGGTGTTATCTATAAGGACATTTTCATCTGCAAACCTCAAGTGATAGAGGTGTTCACCATCTTTGTTCAATCCTTTATTTTCTCAATGTAGGGTTCGAAAGATACCCTCTAACGCGGCGTTGAAGAGCCTTGGCGATATAGTGTCTCCCTGTTTTACCCCTTTTTGTGTGGGAAACTCTGGAGTGTCTTCTTGTACTTTGACCTTTGCTCTAGCGATGCGGTAGATGTTAGCAAGAACTTCCACGTATGGTTTGTCTGTACCTTGTGCTATAAATGCGTTTATTATTGCATGCGGAAAGATTGAGTCAAAGGCTTTCTCAAAGTCTTTGAAAACCAGCGCTAGGGGTTGTTCATACGTTTATATCTACTCAAGACTTCCGGTAATGCGTGGATATGATCTAAAGTGCTGTATCTACTTCTGCAACCGGCTTGCTCCCGTTGCTGTTGGGCATGTAGGGCTGTTTGTATTCGGTTGCCAATGAGCTTCGTGAATACTTTGTAGAAGACCGATAGTAGATTTATTGGCCTGTAGTTCCTGATGTCTTCTTTGCTGCAATTCTTGTGGATCAGAATTATATAAGCACTATTCCATTGATCAGGTACGCACCTGGTGCCAATGAAATCAGTGCAGATTTCTGCCAGTAGATTCCAGATTTCTCTGCCTGCGTACTTGAGCAGTTCAGACGTGATACCGTCATTACCTGCCGCTCTACCATATTTCGTGGAATTGACCTATTCTACTAAGATATTTGGGGCATTATTGTTGGTTGCAGAGAAAGCGGTTATTGTTATAAAGTTGGGAGCCGAGATATCTGAAGCCTTATACAGGTCTCAGTAGAAGTTAGTGATTGCCTTAATTATTTTCTGTCAATCTGTGTGTCGGATGTTGTGATGATTCAGGGCTATCACCTGTTTTTTGCTGATGAGGAGTGCTCTTTTTGCCTTCTTGAGGCTTCTGTTATTTACAATGGCATGTTCCATCAGTCTTTCTTCATACTTCTAGATATCTTCAGATATCATCTTTCTTATTGTTTTGCATGTTTCTGAATATTCAATACTTTTGATGTTTGAGGATGCTTTCATTTCCCTGCGCTTTCTGAGCATCGCTTTAGTCTCATTTGATAGTTTGAGGTGCCTATCGTCTACTCGTGGTCCACCTACTATTTCGACACTTTTCAGAATGGCTTCGGTTAGGTGGTTTGGGTCCCAGTTTGTGCATTTATTTCTTCATTTATTAGGGCTTGGTAACTATCTATATTACACTTGATGTTTCAGTATTAAAGCCGGGTTTTATTGGCTTCTTGACCAGTTTACGTCTTTCTGCCTTCAAGTCAATGGTGATTCTTGCTCTGACCAGGTGATGATTGCTTTCCGTTTTCAATCTGTTAATTACAGAAACGTCTTAGACCGTTCTTTGGTGTTTGGTAAGTATCAAATCAATTTCGTTTCTTGTTACCCCATTAGGTGCTTACCACGTTCATTACCTGTTTTTGTTCTTCTTGAAGAAGGTATTTGTTATGAATAAACCCTGGTGGTGGGCGAACTGTGCCAGTCGTTCTTCTCTTTCATTTTTTTGTCCGAGTACAACTTTTCCCTCCAACACTTCTTGGTCTTGCTATGTTAATGGAATTTAGGTGTTTCTGGTAGCGGTTTAACCTACATGGATTCTTGACACCCTCTCCTTTCGTGGATGGTTCCTGGGAGCTATCTTTCCCAGGCCCACTCCGGCCTACGGAGAATGAGGGCTGTTGATTTTTGTGCACTATCATGTGGGGGGGGGGATACCTTGCCACGCTTTCTCTTTTGACGGGTTGATAAGGGGTGGAGCGAAATAGGTGTCTGGTGTGGACGACAGGATTAGGGTCGGGGTTTTTGGAGAGAAGGGGTGGAAAGTCCATCTGAAATATCATCTTTCTATGGACAATCTACCCTAGCTGGGTAGACAGACATTTTTTATTGATGACAAAGCCGCCCCGAGATTTGAACTTGATACCTCTCAGGTGAGAATCCAGCGCTCTACCCTTTAAACCAGCTACATTCCGTTCATATATATATATATATATATATATATATATATATCTATATATATATATATATATATATATATATATATATATATATATATATATGTATATATATAGTCACATGTCCAAACAATTCTGCGAGCTACTGTCGCAATTGTTGTTGCAACTAATAATAACATCATGATCAATAATCGAATGTACTCGAAGGAAAGAATCGACCAAGCATGATCAATATGTGAAAGTGACGTCACTGCGGGTTATTAAGAATTGCTCGAATATTCCAGGTAATTCTGGCCAAAACATTCGCCAATATACGAGAAATTGATTGAATGATTAGAGACCCTATATAAAGCCGAGCTGAATGAATGGGAAGACATAGTAAAACCGCGATAGTAAAACTGCGATAGAGTGGAGCGCGATATGACGACGATATTTATTGATAGTCAAGTGGTTTTCGTGATATAGACAGTTGTAATAGAAATTTATAGACAAGTGAAAAATAATATTTTAATCAATTTTTTTGTAAACTAAGAGTTTTCCAATAAGAGGTGTTATTTTAGATATCTCGCTATTTCGGTAGATGTTACTTTTGAACCTATCATTTTTAACATTTGACAGTTAAAAACTACGTCATCAATAAATATGGAATGATACACGCATCAACAATGCATTGGAATTTTTAAAATTCACTATAAAAATGCTGAAAATTTGGCAGAGATGGTTCGTAAAACTCGCACATTTTTGGATCTTCGTGAAGCACCTTGTCGGACCGCAATACAGAAATTGGTGGAAAATTTCGAATTGTTGGGACAACTTAGTGATGTAGAGAATAAAAACCGTGCACGTTACTCCAGAACAGCCAAGAATATTGCTGCTGTAGCCAAAAGTGTCGAAGAAAACCCAGGTTTGTCCATTCCTCGTCGTTCTTTGGAATTAGGCATTTCACAAACATAATTATACCGTATTTTGCATAAAAATTTGGGTCTTAAGGCTTATAAAGTTCAATTAACACAAGAACTCAAGCTGATCGATCATCAAAAACGTCATGTCTTTGCTGATTGGGTCCTTGAAATGCATGAAAATGATCCGGAATTCCATTGAAAAATCATTTTGAGTGACGAGGCCCATTTCCACCTCGGTGGCTTCGTCAACAAGCAAAATTGTCACATCTGGGGCTCGGAAAACCCAAGAATTATTATTGAAAAGCCTCTCTGTCTTCAACGTGTTCCTGTTTTGTGCGGTTTATGGTCCAGCGGAGTCATTGGACCTTACTTTTTCGTAAATGAGGCTAGAGCAACAGTTATGGTGAATGGATTGCGCTATCGAAAGATGACTAGTGATTTTTATGGCCAGAATTGGATGGTATTGATCTGAACCACGTTTACTTTTAAGAAGACGGCGCTACGTGCCACACAAGAAACGAAACCATTGATCTTTTACAGGAAATGTTTCCGGACCGTGTTATCTCTCGAAGAGGTGATCACAATTGGCCACCTTGCGACTTCTTCTTTTGGAACCACATGAAAGTGAATGTCTACTCCAATAGCCCACCGTCGATTTAAGACCTCAAAGATGGAGTTCCTGAGGCTATCGAGGACATAGGGCAGCCACTTTGCGATTTGGATATGGAAAATTTCATGAAAAGGATATGGTCCTGTAAGCGTGGTCGTGGAGGTCATTTGCCTGATATTACTTTTTACTATTAACAGCATACCTTTTTCTTAATAATGAAATAAACATTTGATAATTTATATTGAAAAATGGCATTCTTCTTTCAATATTAAAATAACACCTCTTATTGGAGAACCCTGTAGTTTAATTTATTAGAAGTTTTTACAAACAATTTCACCAGGTATTACGTCTCAAAAGAATTCCGATAAATATCGATTTTAAGTTCGAGTTAAAATCCTAGAATTTGTGAATAAATTTTCCATGAAATTAAAAATTCTTTGGTAAAATATAATTTAAAATTTTTTT
This sequence comes from Odontomyia ornata, assembly GCA_963969285.1. Taxonomy (NCBI): domain Eukaryota; kingdom Metazoa; phylum Arthropoda; class Insecta; order Diptera; family Stratiomyidae; genus Odontomyia; species Odontomyia ornata. The sequence goes on along the minus strand of OZ017738.1, from coordinate 104,770,653 downwards.
TTGTGTGCATGGAAAAAAAACGGAACTGAAATGAACTTGGATAATTTTTTAATAATTTGGTTTATGTGATTTAAACTTAAATGTACATATATACACCATTAATTTAATCAAATGAATAATGAATGGTTGAATTGTGATAGAATGAAAATTATCAATATTAAGCTCAACATGAATTCCTAAGCGCTAAAAAAATCGGTCTTTCCTTCTCTCTAGTCCGAACCGGGTACAGAACCCGCAACGATGGCAGGCTCCTTCGCTGATATGGGCTAGCAATCGAGCGAGCTCTACCGTTTTGTCGCTTACCAGGGGCCTCATTGCCGGATAGAGTGACCTTCCGGACGCGTGCCCTTTCATGATATAGGGTTATGTGGTTTCATTGCATGACTTTACAGCATAAATTGGTTACGTTTGTGCTTCTGATTTGAGGGAAAGAGTCATATGAAGTGCTTTTGTATGAGTTTTTCTCTAAAATGGGAAACACGTGGCCACGTCTACGTTTGGATCTTGATCCGGTTGGGAGGGTACGATGGGGCATCACCTCCATCTGGATGCCCCACTTTTATTTGTGGGCCATAAGAATTGCCGGGTAACGACAAGTCCCTTTAAATCCATCTGTCTTCCCCAGGTTTAGTTTGTCCTTTTCTTCTGCAATCTTAAACCCTTTGTTTGTTACCTCCCTTTTTTTGACTTCGGTCGACTTTTTTTGTGACCCAGGAATTCGTGAATGCGAAATTCTTTTGTAGTGAGTTCTTGTGCTAGGGGAAAGAATCCGCCCCACGACACCACGACGCTACTGCCAGCGCATTCACGTGTCCCCAGACTAGGCCAATCTCGGCAGATCCCACCACCCTCTTCCACCGAGGCAGCAGACCATTGTTGCAGTCCTTTACGGACATTTACTTATACCTCTTCCTACAATTCCTTATATATATTTTTGAAAAAGATGTGACAAAATTAAAATACATTTAAGATACTCGTATATATTATTATATCCCTCGTTGAATCTCTTTTTCTTTCTGCAGTTTCTGCTCGAAGATAGAAAAGCAAAGACGCTGAGTTTAAAATGTATTAAATTATTTATTTTCTTCTTTTATAATTTGTACAATCTATTTCAAACTGCAACATTTAGATAGTTAAATAATTTTTTATGTTTGTTTATTATTTTCTAACATAATAAGAAATTTTTTAGACAAATAGACATCAGGTGAATTAACATAATAGGTTGTGCATTTTATTTACTTCAATACCGTTGTTTCACCGTTTTCGTTAGCGATGATTCCAAACTTATTGCTAGTTATTTTTTTCTAGTTTTTGTGAATACATCGAATTTTGATGAGCATAAATTTGTAAACTAATAATACACTCTAATTTCCAGTAAGTATACCGTTTTTTTCAGGAGGTAACGATGACGGGGGGTAAGTACGCTGCTGTGGATGTAGGGTTTTCATAATCTGCGACTTATCGGTTCAGTACTTTGGTTCGGTCACGCGGTGCCTTATTTGGGGTGTTGTATTTTTGTTAGCGTAGAATATTTTAATTAAAATCAGAGTAGTGTACATCAGGAACCGCTTCGGTATGGAGATCGAGAACGCATAAATTTGTTGTTGATTGATTGGTAGTCTCGGAAAGTAAAACTCATGGTAATATCGAAAAGTTTTGCAGTGGAAAATCCTAAAACCTAGTTTAATCGGGCATTCGGATCGGTAGCTGATAAATTCGATTAGAACTTAGTCTGCTCGCGGAAAACCTACGACCAAAATTCCTCTCCAAACTCGCTAGCCTGCCAGCAGCCACCTCGGAGTAGACTAAAAGTCGCCGGACTAGTTGTCCTGTTGTGTACAGTACATTGGCACATACCAAAATTTCACGTCTATAACCATGAGAGATCGACTTAGATATCCTTTGGAAAATCTCGAACGTATGGACGACAGGAACATTATTCCATAAATAGAATTACTGGAAGCTTATGTAAATTGTTCTAAGCTAGTAAGAACAGCAATATTATGTATGCATAATTTTCTTCTCGGTAGCACTACAGCCCCTCTTGGGCCTTCGCTTTCTGAAAATAGCGTTTCCAACTGTCTCGGTCCATTGACCGGGCCCTGCAATTTCGAAATCCGAGCAGCGATGAACTGTCTTCGTCGACCTCCGGCCTTCAGTTCTTCCAGCGAATACCTTTTTGGGTATTCGTTGTTCATCCATACGATCCATGTGTCCAGCTCATTGCAGTTTTCATAGTCATACAATTGTTGAGACCTCCGGTTCGTCAAAAGTTTCATACAACTCATGGTTGTATCAAATTAGACATTTGTCTGTATCTAGCTTCGCTCCAATCATTTGCCTCAGAACCTGCCGTTCAAAGGCGTTCAATACATTTACAGATGCTTGGGTTAGGGTTCATGTTTCACACTCGTCAAATAACACAGATCTTATCAGGGATTTGTACACTTGGAGCATTGTTTTCGTGTGTATGCAGCTGGTCTTCAGGGTTGTCAAAACTGAATAAAATATTTTATTTGCGAGCTGTAGTCTTTGGCATATTTCGTCTCTTTTACTATCCGTTTTTGTTGTTTCGGCGCCTAGATACACAAATTCGCCAACATTTTCGATACTGTAACCGCCAAGTGGAATATTTTGTGCATTTGGGGTATTTTTTCTCGACTGCGTCATGAGCTTTATTTTATTTTCATTGATATGTAGTCCTACTAGCTTTGCTTCGCTGTCGAGTTTCAGGAAGAGTTCTTTGGCAGTTATGTATCGACAGGTAGCTTTCTTATGACGTACACCAGGGCCCAATTGAATGGCAATGGGGCCAGCACATCTCCCTGCTTTAGTTTGATATTTGTGTCAAAAACATCGGTGAGTTGGTTATCGATGCGGACTTGGGAGTTCGTCGACGTCGTCGTCATTTTGGTAAGACGGAGTAATTTGCCTGGGATGCCAAAGCAAAGCACTACTTGGGACAGTACGTTAAGATTAATACTGTCGGATGCTTGCTTAAAGTCAACGAAAATTTGGTGTACGTCTATGTTGAACTCCCAGCATTTTTCAAGTACCTACTTGACAGTGAATAATTGGTCTTTTGTCGATCTCTGCTCTAAAACCACCTTAATACTCCCAAATAATACTGTTGGCATATGATCCGATTTTATTTTCTAGGATTTTAGAAAATATTTGGTACGCCGTACAAAGTAGTGATATGCCTCGATAATTTTTGCACTGTCGTTTGTCACCTTTTTGTGGACAGGGAATATGATTGACTCCACTCTTTCGGCATACGTACTTGTTGCCAAATATGCTGGATGACTTTGTAAATAGCTTTATGAACACTACTGCCACCATATTTGATGAGCTACACTTGAATCTCATCGATGCCGTGCACTTTATTATTCTTTTGGGCTTTGATGATGGAGCTAACTCCATCCAGAGTTCACGTCTGCCAATGGAAGCTCTCCACAGACATATGCAGGCTCCAATATTCTGGAGGTGTGTGGAGGATCAAGGAGGCTCTTGAAATATGATTCCCATCTTTCCTTAACCTTGGTTTCATCAGCGATGATATTGCCAATGTCATCACAATAGAGCGTGCTTATGGGCTGATAGCCACGTTTCAGGCTTTGCACTACTTTTTATGTTTGTCTTGTGTTACTACTCGACAAACTTACATATATACTTCTCAATTGGTTATCATAGTATTTTCTGTTCTTAATCCTAATTAGCTTATTCGCTACTTTTCTGAGATTTCGTTGTGTTCTCTCTTTGTACTGGTTTTCTACCTTCGTAATCTTTGTACGCCTAATTTTTTTTTGTCTAACGCATTTTGGCACTCATCATCGAGCCAATTATTTCTCTTGCACCGGCCTTGATGTCCGGTCGTCTGTTCTGCCACGGTCCTAATAGCCGCTTTCACTTCCATCCAGAGCTCGTTGCTTGTCTTTAACGATGCGTCTGATAAGATGAGAGCCAGTTGGTTGATGGGGGTCTCCGTGAAAATGTTGGTCTTCGCCGAATATGTCTTTGACATACGACATCGATAGGTTAATTTGATCAAGTAATGGTCTGAGTTACAATTGGCTTCTCGGTATGTACGGACGTCAAGTATGCTCGAGGCCCAGCGTAGTTGGATCAGAACATGATCGATCTGGTGCCGTCCGGTGATACCCAGGTCATTTTATGAATGCGTCAATGTGGGAAGCAAGTCGAACATATGACTACATTCTATGATTCCTCATTCCAAACCCCCCAATATGCAAAACTATGAGGCCTACTGGAAAACGAGAATTCGGAGTGACCTTTATTGTGGAAAGGGAGTTCAAATCGCACGTTATTGATTTCAAAGCAATAAACGAACGGTTGTGTGCGATCCGTATAAATGTGAAGTTTTTCAAAATCTTAATGGTCAATGTTCATGCCCCGATCGAAGAAAAGGACGAAGAAACGGAAACGTTCTATAATCACCTGGAAAGACTATTCGACTCATTATGTATAATAAAAGGCATGAAAATTAAATATGTCTATTCTCCTTATGTATAGGATTAAATAATACATCCCGCTGCTCAACACAAGTGCTTTGGCGTTCATATATGTAATATTTGGGTTTGATTCCAAGTCTATGGGTAGGTGAAAACTTAAATGGATAAATTTTTGCACTGAACTTTACGCTGGTGAGCTAGTATTTTACCGAGTCAATTCTAGATACCACAAAAGTTTAGCTTATTCCTATAATTTGAAGCGAAAATAAATGTTCATGCATTCAGCACAACAAAAATCATATGCATAACCAAGGTAAAGGAAGACATACGAGTAAAAACGTTGCTTTCGTACACTTCAACTTAAACGTATAAACACCTGCTCATGTTTAATAGTTCATTTTGATAGAAAGGATGAGATCTGGCAAAGGATAAATGCTTCAAATAAAGTTTATTTATATATAGGCTCTTTTCAAAGATTGAGAGCTACATACAGGAAACATTAGCTTTGCATATGCAAATCAGTAATAAAACCTGTACTGTTATATACGTCAAGGCCTGGAGTGAGCCAAGCTCCTGTCAAAATCCTATATATGGATGCAAAGTATTTAAAGTATACCTTTGATAAAAATACCCAGCCATAACTTTTTATAAATTTTCTGATAGTATAATTGAGTCATTTGAAATCTTTAAATGATGTCGGTTCTTATCTTGAATGTTAATTTTCATCCAACCTACAATCACATCCAAATTAAGCAAAAAAAGCTTATCGAAGAAAATCAAAGTCAATTCGATCTAACCATTAAGATCCTATCATGATTTTACTTTGAATTTCCTTGCGAATATTTCCATGATTCACGCGAAAAGCGTATGCCAGAGTAAAAAAGTCGAAGGAACGTTGGCAACATCAAAATTTATTTCGCCATACTAAGCTATAAATTATTATAAGTAGACTAGCAAGGAAATTTGATAAAAAGATGAGAGCGCCAAGAGAGTGTCACAAACGACGAGAAGATGCAGAACCGTCTCCGCTGAGAGGAGGATTCATTTCAAGTTATTTTTCGTATCTTGCATCTTGGGATTTAATGGAGTTATAGGCAGTGAATGTCGTTAGAATGAGAGCTGACGGAAGGAAGATGGAATGAGAAATATCCCTTCACATCCGAAAATAATTTACGGTTACATCCCTGCAAAGGATATTTGCAATGAACTTACCTCTACATTGGATCACATTAAAGAAGTTATGATGAGTGATAAGAAAATAGCAATGAAACTTCAAAGCAACGAGTCGCACGTGTATCTTAATAACAAGAAGAGAAATTTCATAAAAACAAAATTTGAGCTATTTCGGTAGTATATTTTCAGAAACAAAATAATAAATTAGGTCTATCTTCATTCAATCATCACATGTCAACAAAAAATGCAATAACTTCCTACGAAATCACTTTATTCTTAGAATGCGTAGAAAATATTATATTTCATATTTTTCTTTCTTTCTTTTTGCAGCCAAATGAAAATTTCCCAGATTTTCTACTTTTGTTGCCAATAAAGTAACTTCTTACTAAAGCTAAATCATGTTTGGATCCTTTTATTCAATTGGGAGACAGTTACTGATTGACGCCTGGTATTTTCTATTTGGCTTACTTGCTTCGGTCATCAATTCATCTTACCATTTCTAGTGAATTGAAAGGAAAACCAAATGAAACCATAAACCTAAAAGGACATTCCACATTTATCCTTGTACCTTGAAAAACGGGGCAAATAAATCTTGAGAATGTGTCGAAAGTGTAAAGACATTTAATGAGATATTTCGCTTGATTTCACTTCAGTGCCTTCGACAAGTTTTTTTCGTGAAAACCTACATAACTACGATTCACTTTAGGAAGATATTTGATAAAATCTTAAGAATTTGTAAGTTTTTTCAGTGTAGACTCAAAAAAAAAATCCGCACCATCCTTATGGAAAATGCGTTTCAGTCACTTTTTTGAAGCCTTGCAAATTGATAGTTCTTAACACGCTGATCATTAACTTTCAATGGGCACAAAATCCAAAATACCCTGAGCCCGTAAATAACACCTACAAATGGTGTTCATTGTCAGTCACACCTTAACGTCAAGTTTTTCGCCCAACTTAATTTGACATTTCTTGGTTTCAGTGTTTGACAAATCCAGTCATGGCGAGGTACACAATGAGCAGCACGTTAAGGTTGTTGAAGCCTTTTAATAAAGTGGGCGTTCAAACCAAAATCCATTTTGTGCACTTTATGATTTTTTTGGTCAGCATAATCGACCGAATGTGTCCACAATCAGCAGAATCACACGCACATTTCAGTAAACCGGGTCCGTAAAAAATGTGAACTTACCTGTGAATGCTCACCTAGTTCGTTCTGCGGAAAACATTGCTCTTGTTCACGATAGTGTGGCAGAAGAGCCGTCAACCTTGACTCGTCGTCGTGCCCAACAATTGAACATCTCACGAACATTACTAATGCGAATTTTGAATAAAAATTTGAATTTACACGCTTACAAGGCTCAATTGACTCATGGACTGAAGTCTACTGACCATTTCAAGCGTCAGCAATACACCGAATGGTTGGTTGAACAGACAGAAAGGAATGGTGACTTTACAAAGAAAACCATCTTCAGCGACGAGGCACATGCATTTGGGCAAATGAGAATCCACGAGCAATTGTTGAAAAGCCAATGTTTCCCCAAAGAGTGACTGTTTGGTGCGGCTTAAGGGCTGGCGGCGTCATCGGGCCGTACTTCTTCGAAAACGAGGACGGCCAAGCAGTTCCCGTGAATAGTGTTCGCTATTGTGAGATGATAACGGACTTCTAGTGGCCAGAAATTGAGGCTATGGATCTGAACGATAAGTGGTTTCAACAGGATGGTGCCACTTGCCACACAGCCAACGAAACAATGGCTCTTTTGCGCAAGAAACTCAATGGCCGTGTTATCTCACGTTGTGGCGATGTTAATTGGCCGCCACGATCATGCGATTTGACACCGTTGGACTTCTTTGTCTGATGATATTTAAAAGAAAAAGTGTACGTCGATAAGGCAAGAACAATTCAAGAGCTAAAGGATGAGATAATTCAGCATATTAACGACATTGAACCTCAATTATATCTCAGAGTCATTGAAGTTTTGGACCATCGGATAGAAGTATACCACCGTAGCCGTGGCACACATTTTGGCAATATTTTGTTTCACACATAATTGTCGTAGAGCTTTCTATTATAATAAAACGTATTAACATAATACTCTGGAAACTTTTTGTTTCATTTATAATTAACATCGTGCGTTTTGGTTAGACCACCCTTTAGGTCATAGATATTCATTCGACTGATTATTGGTCAACCACTTTAGCGAAGAATTAAATACTGTAGTTGAACGTATAGCCACCAATCCAGTCACATGGCTTAAACCTGACCTTTTCGCAAACAGTCGACTGTCAATTTGCAACGTTTGAAAAAAATGGCCGGAACCCATTTTGTATAGAGTTTGTGCGGGGTCCTTTACTAGTTGAAGTTTTTTTATAAAAGATAAGATAAAGGCAGCAGATGACTTACCACGCTTGCTTGACGAGTTTCATCGATGTAATGTGTTGTTATTATCACAGTTTGGTTGCGGTTTTTGACGATTTCAACAAGATGATCCCATATGCTGAAAAAAATTTATATTTAATAGCAGATATAAATTAATTTTTTCACAGTAACTGTATCTATAAGTCAAAATATTTTTAAAATGCAGAATAGAATATTAATTGATATTTTTTTCAGAGACGCCAACTTTTGAGGAAATGACTTATTTAGGCCAAGATTCCTTTTTGAGAAATCTGACAACGTATGATTTTGAAAATAAATTATAAATGTCGAATAGAGTTCAGCATGGCACCCACTTTAAGTCATTAATTAGTGAAACTTAGTTTTCTCAATGAATCGAGCAATAATCTGTCGATTTTGTTCGACATTTTGTCACGATCAGTAACAACTGCCAAAGAACTTTTCCCAAAACTTGACAGCAAAGTTAAACTGGTAGGGGAAAAGAACAAACTTCATGATGCAGTTGAAAGAAAATACCTCCAATATCCAAAATACTGTTAACTTTGTTGAATACAATATCAAAGAATGTGGGCAACATTGAATATTTAAACGCCAAAATAGTTAGAACTAGAAATAAAAGAGACGAGATACGCCAAAGAAAACATTTTGAAAATAAAATATTTTACTCAGTTTTGATTTTCTTGAAGAACAGCTGCATAGACATGGAAACTATAGGCGTGAAACATGGACCCTAACCCAAACATCCGCAAAAATATTGAACGCCTCCAAGAGATGGGTCCTGAGGCGAAAAATCGAAGCTAGACGGGAACCAATGGCAAATTCGATACAACCATGAGCTGTATGATATTTTCGTTGAGCCAGAGGTCTCAATGATTGTAAGACTGCAGAAGCTGCATTGGACTAGCCACGTGAATCGTATACATAAACAACGGATACCCAAAAAGGTATTCGTTGAGTGAACTGAAGGGTGGAGACCAGTGTGAAAACCGAGGAAACACTGGTCTAAAAGTATACTGCTACTTGTATTTCAAAACTGGAGGACGCGGTTGATAGACCGAGACAGTTTTAGGCACTTTTGGCAGGAAGCAAAGGGCCGAAAGGGGCTGTAACGCTACGAAGAAAAAGAGTATGTTGTAATTTGGTGAGGCTAATATTATCTTGAAGGGTGTTAGGGACTCGTCACTATGCCCTGCCTGTAAGCAAATCTTTAACATGTAACAACAAACTGCATGACTAAGCAAAATATCAAACACTACGCATAAAATCGCTCGACCAAGTAAAATAATATTTAGAAAAAAACACATGTAGCAACAAACTGCATGAGTAAGGAAAATATCAAGCATTACGCATAAAAACTAAAACAAACCGCTCAACTAAGTAAAATCATATTCAGCAGAAAAAACATGTAAGAACATACTACGTGACTAAACAAAATATCAAATACTACACATAGAAACCAAAACAAACCACTTGACTAAGAAAAATAATACAGGGTTTTCCAATAAGAGGTGTTATTTTGATATTACAAGAAAAATGCCATTCTTGAATACAAATGGTCGGATGTTTATTTCATTATAAATAAGAAGGTATGCCGTAAGTAATGTGGAATAACATCTGGCAAATAACCACCACAACCCCACTTACGGGACCATATCTTTTTCATGAAATTTTCCATAACCAAATCGTAAAGTGGCTGCCCTATGTCCTCGATAGCCTCACGAATTCTATATTTGAGATCTTGAATCGACGCTGGGCTGTTGGCGTAGACCTTTCATTTTACGTGGCCTATAATGAATAAGTCGCAAGGTGTTAAATCATAAGATCTCGGTGGCCAATTGTGATCACCTCTTCGAGAGATAACACGGTCCGGAAACTTTTACCGTGAAAGATCAATGGTTTCGTTGCTTGTGTGGCACGTAGCACCATCTTGTTGAAAATAAACGTTTTCCAGATCAATACCATCCAATTCCGGCCATAAAAATCATTAATCATCTCTTGATAGCGCAATCCATTCACCATAACTGTTGCTCCAGCCTCATTTTCAAAAAAGTAAGGTCCAATGGCTCCGCTGGACCATAAACCGCAACAAACAGGCATGCGTTGAGGACAGAGAGGCTTTTCAACAATAATCTTTGGGTTTTCCGAGCCCCAAATGCGACAATTTTGGCTTGTTGACGAAGCCACCGAGGTGGAAAGATGATTTTTCGATGATGATTTTTCGATGGAATTCCGGACCATTTTCATGCATTTCAAAGACCCAATCAGCAAAGACACGACATTGTTGATGATCGACCGGCTTGAGTTCCTGTGTTAACTGAACTTTATAAGCCTTAAGACCCAGATCTCTATACAAAATACGGTGTAATGATGTTTGTGGAATGCCTGATTCGAAAGAACGACGAGGAATGGACAAATCTGGGTTTTCTTCAACACTTTCGGCCGCAGCAGCAATATTCTCGGCTGTTCTTGAGTGACGTGCACTGGTTTTATTCTTCACATCACTTAATTGTCCCAACAGCTCAAATTTTTCCACCAATACCTGTATTGTGATCCGACAAGGTGCTTCACGACGACCCAAAAATGTTCGAGTTTTACGAACCGTCTCTGCGAAATTTTCACCATTTTTATAGTGAATTTTAATAATTTCCATGCATTGTTGAAGCATGTATCGTTCCATTTTTATCAATGGCGTAGCTTTTACTTTTCAAATACCAAAAAATGACAGCTTGAAAGGTGACATCTACCGAAATAGCGGGCTATTCAAATTAACACCTCTAATTAGGAAACCTTTTATCTAGCAGAAAGCGTCCAACCCAACATACAAAATAACAAAAAAAAACAAGTTGGGTAAACAGACCTACGCTCATGTCAGAAGGGTTTTGTATTCAATTTACAAAATGCAGTCACCAGATCGAATCAAATCAAGAAACATGTCAAAGACGATTTTATTGGAGAAAATATGAAATGCGAAGATCATACTATTTTAAACAAAGTTGAACGAATTTCGACTTCTGAGGTTTTTGGTTTTGTTATACTCATAAATATCTCCCTTGATAATTATTTCAAATGTCCATCCGCAACGGAGGAAACACATTTTTCATGCATTTCCCCCATGTGCCCCCACTAAAGCAAAAACTGACACTTTAACAACTGTTTTGAAAAGCTCCCATGAAAACTTTCATTTCATACTCATACCGGCTACGTTTGATGAATTTTTTTTTCAGGGGCTACTCTCCTGTGCTGAAATCATCTATTCATGGCCAATTTTTTTCGAATCCTAGAATGGTTACAAAACCCTTTTGCCAGGAGCTCTCTCCCACCTCCTTGACTTATTTCACTTATGAGTATTAATTGTAGGTACTCATCTTCAGTCATTCATTGAATTGAATCAAGTGTTCAAAGCATGCACCTTAAACGTTGAAGTTGGGAAAAAATAACTCAAAATTATTCAATCTTCGCATTTAAAACAGCCACTATTTTGTTTTACGATTACTGATACTACTAGCTGAAACGATTCTCAAAGATATACATGACACCTATCATTCCTGAAATTTTCATGCAAATCCTAGCAAAACTGTAGTGTCTGAGTCGGTAAAAAGCGCATGTTGTTCCATAGCCATATGTTGCCATAGTAATACATGCAGCGCATATTGTTCCATAGTAATACAGAAAAATTCTAACCGCTATAACTTCGCTAAATATGATTCAATCTTTATGAAACTTTCAGGATAGATCAATCTTATAAATAGACATCTACGTACTGAATTTCATTGAATTTAAGGGTACCGTTAAGATTTTATTCAAGAAAACATAAAATCGATAAATCATACTATTACTAACAAAGTTGAGCGAATTGCGACTTCTCACGTATTTGTTGTTGTTGTACGCACCAAGGCCTACATCCCTGATTTTTTTCAGATTTTCGGATCACAGGTGTCCAATCGCGAGGGGGGGGGGACACAAATTTTTCGTGTATTTCCCCTCCCTGTGCGCCCCTCGAAGCAAATTTTGCCAAACTAAGAACAGTTTTGGAAAGTTCTTATCAAGACCTTTTATTTGATACCCATATCAGCTACCTTCAATGAAATTTTTTTTTCGGGGGGTCACTCTCCTATATGGGGAGACCCCCCTTAAATACCTTATAAAATTTTTTTGTAGTTGAACTTTGAAGAGATCACCACTTTACACCTACATACAAAATTTGATGTTTCTAGCTTGAGTAGTTTCCGAGAAAAACTGCTGTGACACACGGACGGACAGACGGACGGACGGACAGACGGACAGACTGGTCGCGAAACTAGTAGGGTTTTGTAAAATTATTTTACAAAACCCTAATGAAACAAATCAATATGCACCGCACGAGAGTAACATACAAAACATGTAGGTGGACATTAATGTCGTCACGAGTTAAAAAATAAACAATGCGAGTAAGGTGGAATTCCCGATTCGAATTTCATAACAACGGATGATGGAGTCCCTTGTTGTAGTGAACAATTGAAATGATGACATGATTTTATGACCGAAGCGGAATACGGAAAGTAATGCAAGTGCATATGTTGCAGAAAAATTGTATTGAGGTATTGGAGGTGCGGTGGTTGCACTTATGGAATTGGGTTTTTGATCTGAATGCGGATTCCACAACAATTTCTTGTACGAAATTGGGATTTCAATCAGCAGGATTGCCGAATCTTATGTAAAATTGGATTGAAGTCTACACAGCGTCGGTGGTATTGGACGTGCGGTGGTTGGACCTATGAAATTGGGTTTTTGTTCAGCATGCGGATTCCACAGTACTTTCTTGTACGAAATTTGGATTTCAGTCAGCAGGGCTGGCGAAACTTATGGAGTAATTGGATTGAGGTCTGCGCATTGTCGGTTTTTTACCCAATAAAAGCAATGGTTCGTAATCGAGGAGAGGTAAGTCTTCAATACGAGTTCTTGTACGCGTTGGTGTCACTAGGCATTGAGCCGAGAACACAGTGCAGTATTTTTCTATAGTTCAGTATTTTTCTACATGTTGTAGTCATTTCGTGCAGTGTGCAGTGGTTAGTTAGTTTCGGCATGATCCTGCGTTGCAGGTTTTTAAACGCGCAGATGTCACTAAACATTTAGCCGACGACACAGTGCAGTCATCTTCAGTATTTTGCTACGAGTCTTTTATACGCGTCAGTATCACTAAGCATTGAGCCGAGGACACAGTGCAGCCATCTTCAGTTTTTTCCTACGAGTTTTAAACACGCGTTGGTGTCACTTTGCGTTGAGCCGAGGACAGAGTGATTAGTTAGTTCCAGCATGATCCTGCGTTGCAGATTTTTCTACGTGGCGGTGTCACTTCGCATTGAGCCGAGGACATGTACTCGCTCCCAAGGACTAGTATTAACATAATTGTAATTACATTGCGAAAACTTTTAATACCTTGTGAAATACATTGTAGAATCGTTGCGTGCAATTGGTGTTTCATTCCGAAAGGTGGAGGTTAAAGGACTTGGTTGTGTAGGGTAAATGGAGTCTAGGGTACCACTGAAAGAGGTCAGGAGTACACCGGGGACAGGTTATAACAAGGGTAGCAACAAGGAATTCTCAATAGATTTATTAGTTACGTTTTCATGTGCCCTATTGCTAACAATGCGTAGAAGAAAATGAGACAAACAATTTTATGGGAAATTTACTTCTTTCATGAGGCAAATAATCGGAGCATAGCTAGATGAGGACCATTGGCAAATTCGACAGAACCATGAGCTGTATGAAATTTTTGACGAACCGGAGGTCTCAACGATTGTTGGACTGCAGAAGATGCAATGGAGTGGCTACATGAATCGTATGGACAAACAACGGATACCAAAAAAGGTATTCGTTGGGAGAACTGAAGGTCGGAGACCAGTAGGGAAACCAAAGAAACGCTGGTCTGACTCGGTCGATGAAGACAGTTCATCGCTGCTCGGTTTTTGATATTGGAGGACGCGGTCAATTGACCGAGACAGTTGGAGGCGCTATTCGACGGAAGCGAAGGCCCGAGAGGGGCTGTAGTGCTAGGGAGAAGAAGAAGAAATCATTCTATTGTGCATATCTCAGCAAAACGTTGTCCAAGATCATTAAAAGGAAAGTGAATCGGTTGGTTTCCGACTACTTCTATATAGGTATAGAGTGTGGTTTACATGTGGGCATAAAATCCCTATGCTGCATCAAGCCTTGGACTCAGTAGTTGAGATATTGATAGAAACATTTGCCTATTTGCTGGATGAATTGGCTTTTTTTGGCTCTTCTGCTTATACTCGTATATAGCATAGAATAGTGAGCAAACTTATAGTGTGGTGTAGTTCCCATTAAAGTTACCCACTTTGTAAGCGTAGTGCCGATATTTTTTCTGTTATAGCCAACTGTTGGCTAGCATGCAGTAATTTTTGAGTGCCCGAAGTCATGGCAGTTATGGCATTGTGTACGCTGTATATATTTTGTTCTGCTAAATAATCTTTAACTTCAGCTTTCGGTCAAAGACAAAAGATACGAAAATGAGAGGAGAAAAACTGCTGAGAGAGACGGACGGAAGAACAAACATGTAGCGTTTTCAATAGGGTTTTGTTAGTTAGCGCAAAAATCTTAGAAGGGGAAAGCTTCCGATATTCAGGCGCCCATTATAAAAGGAACACTAGAAAATGACGAGATTTAGCAAAAATTGAACATGGCAAACGCCAAATTGAAATTGTCCTATGGATGCAAAGCCTAAATTCTTATAAATGATTTCGAAAATATTTCAAAAGTATACGAACGCAAAGTACATAAAAAGATTCATGGCGCAGTACAGTATGAAGCCGACTGCAGACTTTGTTGAAACGATTAGTTTTATAAAATTCATGATGCCCCACCTTTATCTAAATGTATATATGCTATGCAAACTACCAAGCTTTAGATTTTTAGAACGGATGTAAGAACATGGATTATGTAAGAAGTCGTTGAAGTATAGACCACAAGAAAAATTTCTAGTAACCAAAAAAAACAATGGAAAGACTCTGTGTATGTTGAGAACAGACCCCTCCTCGGAAGTATAAATTGAAAAATGAGGTTACAGAGCCGCATCGATTGGAAGCAAGAAATCGTGCAGGCAAAAGGTGCTTTTGCCTATGCCAGAGATGACAAGAATCCAATAATAAAGAATTGCTGGCTGTAGTAATCGAGCAGTCTGTCTAGGCAAACTGTTCGAGGAACCTTCACAAAAAGGAGCGCGAGGAGTCAAAATGTCCAAATTGGTTGTTGCAATTCCCGTCCATTTGGTACTATTCGATAAAAGTGCTAAGTCCGCAAACAATGCCACCACCGCAAAATCAAATGTTTGCTTATTTCAATGCATCACCAAGCATTTCCAA
This sequence comes from Odontomyia ornata, assembly GCA_963969285.1. NCBI lineage: Eukaryota > Metazoa > Arthropoda > Insecta > Diptera > Stratiomyidae > Odontomyia > Odontomyia ornata. Next base: position 104,755,255 of record OZ017738.1, on the reverse strand, counting down.
ATAATATGAATAGCTTCAGTAATTTGGATAATCGATCATTTAATGCTTTTAAAAATACACTCGTATAGCTCATCAATTGGCATAATAACTAACAATTCATATAGAATGACAGTTTAGAAGAAAGTTAATAGAAATTAAAGGAATGACGCCATTCTTACACATCAACAATCATTTCAGTCGAAAATGCGATCA